>CAIGRM010043020.1:0-16426 GCA_903798335.1 Fraxinus albicans
TATTTTGATTGATTTGTGAGTTTTACTGTTCTCGAGAGACATGATAGATAACACTTATAACAATTGTTGTGATGTCCTATAGAGGATGGAAATATATCTCTATACTTTACATGATTTCAATATTTTAATGCATGCTTTCATGTTCGGATCTTTAATAGAGATATATAGGGTGGTCACGTGATAGAATAAATTTATTTCAGCTCGAGAGCGATTATTATTTACCTTAAGAACATTGACCAACAAGAATACATACATATTTTCATAATATTGAGTTGTATTAATTTAGATTAATAAGGAGGATTTGAGATTTTAGTAATCATTCTACATAATCTTACAAAAATCGTCACAATTTCCTCATTAGAATAATTAGTTTAACTTGTAAAATTAGCATAGAAGTAATAATAAAAAATTGGCTATTTGATTAAAATTAGAATTAATTAATTCTAAATTAAGTACATACTCCCTGTGGGACGATGCTTTATTTATCATTATATTACTTGTTTATGATATCGTGCACTTGCGAAATTTCGTACGATCAACTTTTTAGCACCGTTGTTTGGAACTATAGTATTCAATTAATTTTAGTTAGTTTAGAGTTTTAATTTGAATTTATTATTATTGTTTTTAGTTTTTAAACTCATATTAGAGAAAATTACATTATTTTCTCCCAATTCTTTCTGAATCTTATATGCAAAGTTCAAGACACGACGATCTTGCTCAATTTGATTCGAAAATCAAACGAACATTTAGGTTGAAAAAAAAAACGGATAGAAGCACACCAATAATAGCAAGCATAATCAAAAGTAGAAAACATACAAAATCTAGTGGTCGTTAAGGTAAATGAAAATGCGGCACATTCCGTTATAGCTGCGAATAATGAAAACAAGATACTCATAGGGGAATACATGATTCCACTAGTGGTAGAAAGTCAATTCAGCATATCTTATACAATATTCAGGCAAGCTAATTTCCATTTGAAGATGGACATGTTAAATATGTTCCAGAACGACTTACAATTCTTTGGGGGACCCACTGTAAATCAAAACGTTCATATCTCGAGGTTTCTTGACATGTGTGCAACAACTGAAAAACTAGGGGTTTCTAGTGATGCAATTTGGTTGAGGTTGTTTTCATATACTTTAAGAGATTCAGTTAGGGCATTGGTTGGATACTTTCCCAACTTACAGCATCACTACTTGGAACAATTCGAGTCAGAAGTTTTTGAACAAATTCTTCCCACCTAAAAGGATTTGCCAAGTTGAGGGATGAAATCACTACATTCTCCTAGCTTGATTTGAAGTGCTATTACGAGGCATGAGATAAATACAAAGGACTTTTTCGATAATGTTCACAGCATGTTGACTATGCCTGTGATGGATCAATTGCAAAAAGACAATGGATCAGGTATATGAAATAATGGTGGATCTAGCATACACTAGTGCACTATAGCCGACTGGAATATCTGGTGGAAAGAGAGCTATAGGATGCACAAGATTGACACACTAACGACAATTTCAGCATAGCTAGCAGCACTAGCTAAAAAGGTATACGGTTGGCAACTAATTAAATAGTGAATATAGTTCAAGAAGTTGGGTTGAGATGCAACCATTGCGCAGTAATCATGAAAGTGGATTGTAATGTGGGCAACCCATTTGCTAAATCAATTGAGGAGGTGAATTACATGTAGAATAGCTAAAGGCAGTAGAATACTCCTCATTCTAATACATACAATCTGAGTCAGAGAAATGATTCAAATTTTTCTTAGAGTAATACACAGTCTTCTCAAGCACCCAAATCAAAATGCACCAACGAATTTTTAGCTGATAGAAAAAAAAAACCTTCATGAGAAGAAGTAATCGGTAAAACAGCAGAAGCTTCGGCTCAATTCATGCAAAAGACTGTGAGGAAATTCCAGATTCAAAGACGTGCTTATAAAGAATTTGGAAAATTAGATGGGATAAATAGCCAGGGCACTTTCAGAAAAATAGTCAGGGACCTTGCCAAGTGACACTGAGATCCAAAAAGCAGATTATGGCCATAAGTATCTTAGCAAATGAAACAAAAGAAGATTTTCCTTTGAAAACACAAAATCCAGTTCGAGTATACATACCTCGTATTCTTTTTCCTCAAAGGCTTCAAAAGAGGCCTCAGGGTGAAACAGTTCAGGCAATTACCACGCGGAGTGGGGCTCAACTTCTAGAAATTACAGTTAAGTGACAGGTGTTGTCGAGTGAAAAGATACCTTCCTCAAATGTGGAGTAAGTGAATCAATCTAGACAATCAGAAAAAAGAATTCAAAATCACAATTCAAATAGTCCATAGATTGTGGCATCTGTTCCTATTAAAACACATGGCCTCATGTTCCCTTTCCTTCAAGACTACAGAAGCTCGAAGAACATTTTGTAAGGTTCTTGGACATATTTAGAAAGCTTCATGTCAGTGTACCGTTACTTGAAATCATATCTCAAATACCAATCTATGCAAAGTTTCTAAAGAAGATCATGTCAAATAAAAGAAAGCTCAATGAATTTGAGACAGTTGAGCTAAATGGGGAGTACAGTGGTATCTAGCAATATAAACTACCTCCTAAACTAAATGATCCAATGAGTCTATAAATACCTTGCTCGATAGAAAATAACTCTACTTTTTATGGGATTCTAGAGCAAGTATAAATCTAATGCAATTTTCTATCTACAGGGAACTAGGTGTGAAAGGGATAAAGGACACTATAATCTCCCTTCAATGGACAGACCAATCATCATATACCCTCGAGAAGTGGTTGAGAATGTGCTCATTAAAGTGACTAAGTACATCTTTTTAGTATATTTTGGGGTCTTAGACATAGAAGATAATGAGATATATCATTGATCTTAGGGTGATCTTTCTTATCTACAATTAGGTTGTCATGCGCTTTGACTCAACGAGCTGATCTTGAGAGTAGATGATGAGCAAGAGAAAGTTCAGATTTACATCAATATTGAAAAGTCGTCCCATCATGAGGGAAATTGAAAAATTAAAGAGAAAGAAGTGAAAGATCATGAATAGTGTCAACATAGGTAAGGAATTGGTGAAATCATTAAAGATTTCAAGGATGAAAAGAGCTCTTCAAGCGCGGAGAATCAAGAAGAGGGTTAGCAATGATGAGCATTGTATTAAATGATTTGCTGATGAGGTCTGCTTTGAACGACCATGATTAACTTCTCTACAAAGTCTAACTAAAGACTTTAAATTAAGCGTCTATTGGGAGACAATCCAATTTTTTACCCTTTTTTTATTATGCTTCGAGTGTTTGCATTGCATGTAGTTATTTACTATTACATTTCGAATAAATACGTTTTTTTATAATAAAAGGGTTATCATGTCAATATTAGGCCTTGAAAAAAGAAAATAAATTTATTTGAGTCAAAATCAATAAAAGAAGCATGTGACACATTTTTTGAGTCATTAGGGGCATCAAAAGAAAACTAGTTATCTTTGCTTATACGCCACACTGGAGCTTCTATATTTGTTCTTGACTCTTATAAATGTTTCCATGCATTCATATATATCTCATCCCGTTTTGATGTCTTTGTATACTTATAATATTCTTGATTATTCTCCTAATTTAAGGGTATAGTGAAATCAAACAGGGGGCAACTCAACATTGAGGACAATATCTAATTTAAATTTTTGGATGAAAAAAACATTTTTTTTTTCTAATAGTATGCTTTATAATATACAAAAAAGTAGAAATAGTTTGAAAAAAAATTAATTCCAAAAAGATTTTCTTTTTAGTTGCTTTCTATTATAGGTTAGGTAGCCTTGTTGACTATAATGGATATAACTAGAATTATATGTGATTGATGAACTTTAATAATTTTCATGCTTTGATTAATTGATGCTCATCCATGTAGAATTTGATACTATTTGTGCACATGAATTAAGTTTGCATTGTCAAGTAGTAAGTTGACTCATATGATTGATAGGTTGAAATAGTAGAACTTAGATGCTAAATTCAAATATCACTACATTATACATCCTTAGATTTAAGTATAGTTTGGGGGCGATAGAACTTTTGTAGGAAGATATTGAGATGAATGGAGATTCAATGTGTGTAAATGTGTGGATTTTCTTAAACTAATAAGATAAAAATTAGGTTATAANATGAGTGAAAACTACCTTATAAAAGATTCCAATGATCACAGCAATTGAAATTCCAAAAAGAAAACTCAAAAAGGGGATAAAGCTAGTGTATAAAATAGAGTACGTAGCAACTTGAAAAGTAAATGCATAAAACAGAAGGCATACTATATACATTGATTAAGTCTTCAAATACTTATTTGAGAAAATTAGACTTTTGATAATTGGTTATTAGCCTAGGTGAGTGTTAGAGGTTGAAGCAATCAAAATTAAGAGAGTTCTTATTTATTGAGGTATTGACTTGCAATTAGTGAAATCTATTTAAACTAAAGATGGTGATAATTAGTATAAAAATCCAACATTAGATCACACCTTGAAAAAAAAGTTAAAATAATAATTTTGGGTGTGTGTGTGTATTTTTACAAGTAAAGAAAGGAATATTTTATCATTAAGGGTCGAAAATTGAAGCAACTTGTGAAATTATAATGTTTTACTTAATTCTTCACACACACACACATCAGTTTTATATTAGATAAGTAAAAATTAATTTTTTGTGTTGTAATTTTGAAGTTTTTCATAATTTAATACAATGGTTTCAATCCTAAGAAAAAGAATATATTATCTTTTTGTCCTTCCTTTGTTTCAAAGGTAAGGTTGTCTCTAGGCTTTCGTCCTAGCCACTCCTCTCGGCCTTTGGCCTCGTAGAGGTTTTGGTTCCTCTGCTACTAGCGCTCTCTTCCGTTGGAGATTGTTGTCAGTGGTTGGAGGGTTTTTTTGTTTTCTGTCGTTCGTGGTCTGAACGTTGAGTAGCCCGTGCCTCTGGCATAGGTAGCACTTAATCCCTCTGTGTAGGGCATTGTGTTGGAGGTTTTTCCTCCTTGTAACCGTTTGCTATTTCAATGTTTATTGGAATTTCCCAAAAAAAAAATGAATATGTTATCTAACAAAAAAATTATTGCATACTTATTGGTTGGGATAAGTTATAGTTTCGTTTGAGGACAAATAAATATTCAAGTTTAGGGGAATTTGATAAGTTTAATTTGTATACTTATCTAAGTCGTTAAATATCAATATTTGGGGTTACTTTTGATGAAATATAGCTTAATCTCTTGTAAATTTTGTTTATTGGGTACAAGGAATTGAAATTGGAATAAATGAAAGAAAAATCGGCTAAAAATGATGATTTCCAAAGTTTTGGGATCAAATTATAAATATTTAATAGTTGATTTAGGCCATGGAACATGGATTAAAGATTATGCGTGATCAAATGGATGAGATTTGAAGCCAAATGATGAAAATTACACGAAAAAAGGGACTATAAACACCTTAGAAGAAATTCAGGGACCAACAGAAATCCAGGGACCAACTTGCTGTTGGTCCCAAAGCAGACCAAAGCTATGCATATGCGTGGGGATTAGGCCTTGTGCATGCAAGGATTGAAAAATCAAAACTCGAGGCAAAATGTTGTCTACCATGAATGTGCAATGGGAGATACCATGCTTGCACATGGTAGCATTCCAGCTAGACAAGCCAATTTTCTTTTTGAACTGAAACTCTATATGGAATTTTAGACGATTTCTTAACCTATTTCCGAGCCTTATAAATATGAACAAATCATCTACATATCTTTCATATTATATAATTCATGAATTCTTGCAATTAAAGGGAGGCAATTCATTACACTTTTGGGCAAATCAAGAGGTAAATACAAGAATTCAATCGATTAACGATCCAATCTTGGTTTTTGAGCAAAAAGGGAAGGTGCAACTGAAAAATATCAAGAAACCATTGAAGAGATTCAAGATTTCCCCTCTTCCTTTTTATTAATATAAAATCCATGCGATGCTCCATAAATCGAAGATGGTTTCTTGTGATTTTGTATTATTAGGGTAAGTTTTTATTTAATAAGGCATAGATGAACCCTTATTATGAAGTTTTAATATGATTTCAATATTTTCACGCTCAATATGTGTGATTTCTTGGATGATTGTTATTGTGTTTAATGCTTTTCAATTACTTGATATATATTCGATTGATTTGTGAGTTTATTGTTCTCAATAGAGACGATAGGATATATAACACTTATAACAGTTGTTATGAGATCTTATAGGGGATAAATATATACCTCTATATTTTGCATGATTTCAATATATTCTAGTATTTTTAATTAATGTTTTATGTGTTTATACGTTTCATAGAGATGTAGAAATGTTACATGAGATTGTAGATTTAACTCTAATTGAGAGATATTAACCTTGGGAAAATTGATCAACAAGAATGCATACATATTGTAATGATATTGAATTGTATTAATTAGGATTTAATAAGGGGGATTCAAAATCTTAGTAATCATATTTTACAAAAACCATCATAATTTGCACAATAGAATAATTAGTTTAATTAGGTAAAATTAACATAGGAGTAATAATTAAAAAATAAAAAAAAAATTGTGAATACTCCATAGCCATAAAGTTTATTTGTCTTTTATTTTTAGTAAAGTCAATTTCTTCTTGTCAATTCTTTCACGAGCACATGTTCTCATCATGTGAACAAATAAACAAAACGTTGACAGTCTCCTTTCTGCGTGTTCATTTAAAACAGGCTACTAGTCCAGATAGGATTTATTTGTAGCCATATGATTGAAACAAAACAAGTGTGATTTAGTAATCTAAGTTGAATTACTCGCTTGAATTGGGACGTAGATTTAGAATTTTTTACCCTTTTGTATATGTACGATTACAGCTTAAAGTAATCGGAAATTCGTAATCTCTCTAAAATATACCGTTTGAAGATGGTGACATCATAAAAATCGAGTTTCTAGAATACTTAACTAGATTTTTCTAAACTACGAGACCCAATTTGAATCGTAATCAAGTAAAGAATGTAAAATAAGCCATTATTTTTAAATTCCCTAGAAAAAAAAATCATCCATAAAAGAGCCTTCATTAAGCAATAAGAGTAGATACAAAAATACCACGCAAAGTTACCACTCAGTAAGTTTTCGTAACAATGCCCCAATATAATTATGTGCGTAGCATAAATGGGTATGATCGGTGTGAACAATCTTCGTGATTAACCCAATTTTTATTGTTCGCCTTAGTTTTCAAAATCCACAGTTGTGCTCCTTGAGTATCGTGAGATTAACCCGACCCTCTCCAGAGGCTCCCAAGAAAGTTATTTCAGTCAAGGGCAATTCACTTTTGGAGTTATGGCAATGATTGTTATTGATAGAGTAAATGGATCTGTCAATTCTTAATAAAATTCGGAAGTAGAATAGAACGGTCAATTTTTTATTAAAAAGATAAGTATGGCCTAATACATGTTCTATTTTGTAGGTCAGTTCTTGGATCAAGATCGGCAGATTCTCACATATTCCAACGGTTGAGCAATTTTTGACGTCAATGTATATTCTTAAAATTTTATCTTTTCATGGTTAATGCCATGGAAAAATCCTGTGGTAGACAGCGTTTGAACAAGATAACAGAAAATCATTCGATGAGAACAAAAAGTGGCAATTTTGTCGTTCACACGAGACATTAAGCAGAGGAAAGAGAGGCCTAAAGAAGTTGTCGTGTACTCTGTGGGATAAGGATTGCCCTTTGAACCGTTTCTCGTATTGTGACTAACTAGGAAATAGCCTCATCTATTCTGTTAAACCCTTTTTATTATCTCTTAATTCTATTTCGAGAATATTCATTATTTTGTATCGTCGATCATTTCCATGGATAGATGGACCACAATTCAATTTACGTTGTCAAGTAAGAGGATCGTCAACTAAGGAAATGAAGCCTCTTCCTATTCGACACACATAATAATATATTGAAGAGTGACAAGATATAAGAATCATATTTTTTAAGCGTTGCAACGACATTGAATGAGACCTCTCCAATGAGCAAAGACTCCTGTTTTTTCTTCGACGGAGCTGAATCTTTATGGCTTTATATATCGCTAATAAAGAAAAAAAATTAAAATTTTGGTCATTATGCTATCTTGTCATGTTTAATACTGCATATATTAAGCATGCATTAGAAGTATTTGTAATTTGTCACGTGAAATCACCCTCAATATATTTCGTATGGTAAGTAAAACTAGTATGGAATTGAAATACTTATAAAAATTTCATACTATGTCGTATCGTACAAGTCACAAGGGTATAATAGTCATATGATGAACTTTTGGAGCCTATATAAACTTGCTCAAATTTCATTGACACATTTTTACATGGAGCAATAGACTCGTAGAAGCTTATATACCATGAAAACGTTACATCTAGTTTCCCCTCTCCCTTTTCTTTTCACAGCTATACTCTTCCAACTCCAACAAACTCCAGCCCTCCAATACTCCTCCAGCAGCACCACCACTACTGCCACTGTTTATGACCCAACCGCCACCGTCATGCAGCCAACTCCGGCCACCCCTGTAAACAACACAGATTTTACCCGCACAAGTTGCGAAACAACACTATACCCCGAACTATGCTACAATTCTCTTGCACGCTATGCCAATGTTGTGCAGCAAGATCCCGGTCGACTGGCACGTATTGCCATCAGCATTAGCCTAACCGAAGCCGAGCTGATGCCTGCTTACATATCAAATCTCACACACCAAACTGAGTATGGAGCAAGAGCTGACCCTCGGGCGGTGAATGCTCTACACGACTGCTTTACTGTTCTTAGTGATGCGGTCGAGCAATTACGTAGCTCGCTCAAGCAGCTCAGCCAGCTGGAAAGCCCCGGCCCGACATTCTTGTTTCAAGTGAGCAACGTTCAGACGTGGATGAGTGCTGCCTTGACCAACGAGGAGACATGCACTGACGGATTTAGTGACGTGCCCGACACACCGATGAAAAGTGACGTATGTGATCGAGTAGAGAAAGTGAAGGAAATGACTAGCAATGCGCTAGCGTTGGTTAATAATTATGTTGCCCGTGAGCTGTGAGTGTGTGAAAGAAAATCAGTTGCAGTTGTAAAAGATACTGTAGTTCGATAGGAGATGTAAAGTGATATTTTCATCCTGTATTCATTACAATAACTGCTTAGTATGGACCGGACAGCTTACAAATCATTGGCCAATTCTTATTATCGTATTCTTTTTTTATATTTTTTTTCATTTAAAAGATCATTCATTTATAATAAGTCTTGTTTGACAACCATTAAATGAAAAAAAAATCATGTTTTGAATAGTAATTTTTAAGAGAATTTACATGCAAAATATTTTATTGCATGAATGTTGTTAAGAAAGAGTACTTAAAAAAAATTTTAAAAATTGAAAATAACGGTTCTCAAACAGGGGCTTAAGTATTATTCCCATCTAGTGTATTGTAGAAGATCAGAAAACAGGTGTAAAAGAAAGAAAATATAAAGATTGGTGCCCATATTTAACCAAATTCTCATCAAGAGCTCATTATGTAGAGGCAGCATTTATAGAAAACTCCATCAAGTTCTGATTGTGTACAGGTTCTCTAGTATCAACACAATCAGAAACAGGACTAATTTCTTATTGAAAAACAAACACATATCATATTGTTTAGTGGAAAATGTTTTATGTAATGACAGTTGGAGCAGATCGGCCGGTGAATTCTTGCATCTTAGACAGCTTAAGAGCAACCTCAACCTGCAGCCATTTCGAACCAATTGTTTGAGAGAGAGAGAGAGAGAGAGAGCAGGAAATGTAAAGCTGCGTGATGTCTCACCAGAGGAGCAAGTGCTTCTTGAGAATCTCTCCCCGTCATGGCTGGATCGTTCTCGTATTGCTCAATATAAAGACGGATGGTAGCACCCTCTGAACCAGTTCCAGAAAGCCGGAAAACCTGGTGCATAATCAATATTGGATCTGATAAGAGAATTCTTCTCAAGATAAAAGTAAAATTAGGAGACCATAGAATCTCTTTTCATGTCCTCTATTTACTTGATTATTTATAGTTCGGTTACTGATGCAATCACATGATCATGTAACGATTCACAAGTTCTAGGGTTCAAGCGTGGTAAATATGGCAAGTTTTAAACCGCTGTAAAGATGATATGGTCAAAATGCTACTGGAAATATTGCTGGGAAGGAAGAGAGTACCAATCGGGATCCATCTTCAAACAGGTACCGGATACCCTGATGCTTTGAAATGGAACCATCAACCGGATCTTTGTACTCAAATTCATCAGCATTGACAACATTCGACATGTCTGAATGTATTCCCTTTATTATTCTGTAAGAATGTAAGAGCGTAAGATCTACGTAAGAAATAATTTCACAGATTTGAGCACCCAAATATCATTATAAGCAAAAATAAATAAATCCAGTAATAGTCGAAGAACAATGCACAATTAGAAAAAAGAACATAATCCCCTTATTATTCTGTAAGAATGGAAGAGTTTAAGATCAACATAAGAAATATTTACAGAATTGAGAACCCAAATATCAGTATGACCAAAAAAATAAAAAAATAAAGAGGGGAAAAATCCTCTAATAGTCAAAGAACAATGTACAATGAGAAAAAGATTATACTTGGTTCTTACATAGGTTTCTTAGCAAAAGAATGTTCGATGTGCCCCAAAAGTTGATAGCAATCTCAATAAATGGACTTTCTAAGAGACACCTCTCCAGTTTAGTTATAGTTGTCGACAAGAATTATAGCAACTAACGATTATTTCTTTAGAATAAGTATCAATCTGTTTAGTGTTTAAAACAGGAGAGCCCATCAAAAATTTACATCAACTGAAATAATCACTGTTATTGACATTCATAGCATTATTGGAAAAACCATACTATGAAAGCCTCATGGGATCCACTCATACTACAAACCAAAACAATCAGTAGGTCTCCCATTAGAATGTAAGCCATCTCGTTGTAAATTAAAAGAATTCAACTCAAGAAATATACGTGCCCCAAGTTTGTTCAGATAAAAAAAGCAGATTTTTATTAGATTTTTAGTAGATTTTGATAAAAGTTGATGGAATTTGTTGTTTAAAAGTTGTGGGTCCCCCATGAAATGTGTGGTTACAATTAATTGTTGACTTTGACTTTGACTTTATCCATTTTTTTAGCTAAACCAAACAGGGGGGACAGTTACATGGACAACAATGTTAGTTACATTTATTAGCTACCAACAATCATTAGCTTACTTGTTAACTTCATCAAGGGAGGATTGCAGCATGACCAAATGCGCCATCAGTTCCTTTGCACCACCTGCATCAACATTCTTGAAGAAGCAACACAATTTGAACTTAAAATGATGTTTCCAATAATATAACACTGTTCTTATTATTAGCAATAGTAAGGCAAATTGCATATCATGCGTACCTCATAATCATATCGAGTGTAATAATGGCGTCCATAAGTAGCCCAATGCTGGCGAACAATGTCTTCAACAGTCACAAGCTTCTCTTCCCCAAGGTTATCTTTATTCTTATAGGCCAGAATAGATAGCCAAGCCAAAACAGCCCAGATTCCATCTTTCTCACGTATATGGTCGGAGCCTGTTAACATTGAATAAAAAAAAAATGATTGAAAAATGGAGTCCAATTGCATTGTATGCTTACAGTAAAAATGCCACTTATCTTATTGATCATTTGCAGGGAGGAACACGCATATCTTACCAGTTCCAAAACTTTCTTCACCACAGACTGAACACCTTCCAGCATCCATCAAGTTACCAAAGAATTTCCAGCCAGTGGGCACCTTAACAAAGATATAAATTTAAGCCTGTAAAAATAATTACAGACAGGAAATTCTAAATTTCACGTACTTTTGAGTACCTCAAAGAATTTCAAATTCAAGTGTTTAGCAACAACATCAAGAGCAGCTGAAGTGGGCATGCTCCTGCAGGCGGAAGAATATTAATGGTGAATACAAGTCTAAAAGAAACAATTGGCCAACCATAATATTGACGAAAATTCCAACATGCAAAAATTAGGCAGTGTCCATGTACAGAAACACGCAAGAAGACAAACACTCAGTAGACAATGGAAGTGAAGAAAACTAGAATAGAACCTTGCCACTCCTTTTAGGCCCCCAGAAAAGTAAGGTATCGCTTGAACGGAATTTGCAGCAATTATAGCAACAGAATCAGATGGAGTAACAAAAAACCTGCCATCACAATATAAGTAAAAAAGGTGATTCAGGAATGAAAGTAGTTTGAAAACCAAATTAATATAAGAAGAGAAGACCTTTTCCCGAGGATCATATTGCGGTCTGCATCTCCATCGGCAGCAGCACCAAATTCCGGTGGCTCCTGTTCAGAGTTTGTCTTACCCAGTCCCATACGTGCAACTAACTCTTTTGCATAGGTCAGATTGGGATCTGGATGCCCTCCACCAAAGTCTTCCTGCCAGTGTTATGTTATGCAGATATAAACAGAGGAAAGTTGCATATTCTTGGGAGAACAACACAAGTACCTTAGGCACACAATTAAGTAAAGAGCTTTCATTTGCACCCAGCTCTTCCACAAATATACGATTAGCATAAGCCCCAGCAACTCCATGAAGTGCATCATAACTAACATATGAAAACAGAATTTATGCAATCTATTATTTGATAAGAGAACAAGAAACAAGAAAATTATTATGCACATGACATCAAAGCAAGCATACGTACCAAAAAGAGAATTTCGGAGACGTAAGCAACTTCTGGATAGACTGGAAATCAAAAATGGACCTGGGAAGAAATCAGCAAAAAAAATATTATTTTGGCACAGAATTTTGGTATACATGTTACAGAATAAAGGAAAGAGAAGGGCGAGACAAAAGATAACTGACATAAAAAAAAAATGTAAGCTTGCTGCTTCAAACGCTTCAGTGAAAACATTAATATAGATGCACGTGGCAATATATCCTAAAATTTATAGATTCAGAACAAACTAAAAATTGTAATTGAGGCAAAATAGCACCACAATAATCATAAACAATTGGAAGTTCAAGAAATGATATAGAAACATCGAAAATAATAACAAAGGTCACAGAGATGAAAACTAACAGAGAAATAAAGCATTTCGAACAGCAGGCACGATTCATAAGTGTCATTTTCAGGAAAACTAATGTTGTATAACACAACTGAACATGGCCAAACAAATAGAATGGTGTGATTTTCAAAACTGGGCCAACATTATTTGATTAATTAAAAATCCATGTATTCTCTTGAGACAAAACCGAATTGCTACCTTTTTAGATAAAATGGGAAAAAAATAGTCTACATTTGCAGATTTGTTTTTGTGCAACAAGCAAGTGAAATTTTTTAAGTCAGTTATGTAAAAATGACATACTTCATCAACTTGACATAATCACTTGCTGAATCAAAAACATCAATGTCAAATTGTCCCTCAGGGCCCATAAAGCTAGTCACACCTATTATGCTGATGTCCACCTGCAATGTTGATTAATAGTGAGAAATATCTGTGATCAACAAATTAACACCAACTGCAGTCTTAGGAACAAATGAAATACTTCAAGAACGGGTCATACATCTGGCAGGCCTTCTGCAATTAAGTACTCCTTAATTGTTTTAGTATTCTCAAAGATCTTATCAGTAATTCCTTCTGGTGCAGGTCCCCCATTTTCCGTGTTGTATTTAATTCCAAAATCCTGTGACAAAATCAAATAAATAAGAAGTCAAACACTCATCTTAAGGAGCTTACTTATTCTGGATACATTTGATTGCAGTAATTCATCATTCGATATTCAAAAAGGTCTTCCAGATTGATGTTTTTTTCCCAAATATACTCTCTCCCACTCTAAGCGTCTATAAATAACAGCCACAGAAATACTCTGCAGATTGTAGATTTTCTTACTGAACCTGTTTGACCAGTAATTCACTTTCTCCTCCCATGCGAATCATATAATTCTACCAATTAACAGAGTTTTGCCTATAGGAAATCTTAATGAGCAAAATCACAATCTCACTGACACCATTCTCCAACACAAGTGAAAAAATAAGATTGAAATTTAGTTCCAAACTAACAGATGTGCTGTGCCCAGGCATCTAAAAAAAAGGCCTAAATACTGACCAATATAAAGCTGATCAACCTAGTACAACTCTTTCGAGATGGAAAAGCATAGAAGATCTTAAGAATTGATATTTATTGCCAGATGTCTCATTTCCTACAAACAATTGTGTATTTCACATATGAAGTTGGAAAAACATTCAAGATTAAACAAAGTTCATTACCAAGCTCTAAACAACTATATGCCAGTTTGTGATCATTTTCAAATCCAGTTATCCATTTTCTGACACAGAGATCCGTATGTAGGGAAAAACAAATATGTTTGTTTGCTTCATTTGAATGTTTCAAAAGAAAAATGAATAGAGCCCTAAATTGAATAAGTTTTGATGTTTTTACCTGAAACAGTGCCAAAACATCATCCAAATGGGAAAACCCTAAACAACATATTTTTCTTGTTTTTTGACATGTCGATCCACATCATAATTGTATTTGAATCTTACCAAAAATGTTCCAAATATTTTTTTCTGAAAACAAAGAAAGCGTTTTCCAGAAATATATGATGTCTCTCTCACGAGAATTAACAGCATGCATACCTTTTTCTCAGATAAAGCAAACTTGTTAAAAAGAGAGTTATAGACTAGGTATCCTCAAACAATAAGACCAAAAACAAGGTCATATCAAGAACCAAAAAGAGCTCCCATCTCCAATGAGGAGATGTCAAAGAAAATTCCTAGCAAACCAGAGGATCCGGATCACAAGAACGGATAAATAACAACTCATTTCAACATAAATAAATTAATGTTAAATGAAATTGAAATATAATGACAGGTGGAGACTTGGAGAGGAAAAACAACTTTACTTTATAATAAAAAAAGTGAGTGTTATGTACATTCTTTAAACTAGACTTAAAATGTAGGTGCTGCATGTGTTTAGAGATCGAGACTAGTTCACACATTTTCACTAGCAGCACCATCTCTGAAGTACTTATAAGATCTAATGAGAGGGTTCGACCTCGATTCTAAGATGAAGGTATTCAGGCTAGTATGTTCGTAAGGGTCACATCCGTGCTATAATTCCTATGTTGATTTTCTAGTTCCATGGTTTGCGAGAAATGAGGCGAAGCATAATGACTAATGAGACACGTATGGATCCTAGAAGGATCATTTGGAAAGAATACCGCAAGTTTTCTCTTTATGGATCACCTATTTTGGCCTATTCACTGGTGTGGTGACAGGAATATTACTCCTCTTTTTAGCATTTCTTTGACTCTTCCTCCTCCTGTCCCCCTATTTTAGTTTTTGGCATAACTCAACGACGTGACTTTACAAGATTAACACCGACGGATGCATCAAGGACGGTTTTGCTAGTGGCAGGAACATTGCTCGAGATCATATGTTGGTCATTGTGTTAGAGCTTTCTCGTTTTACGACGATTGTCCCATTCTAGAGGTTGAGCTACAGGCTATCTTGGATGGGAAATTACTTGCTCGTTGTTTAGGTCTCCCTGACATTTGGGTGGAGAGGCCGATTCATATATGGTCGTCCACTGCATCACTAGGGGTGACGGACCTTGAGCGATTCAGATCATTCTTAGACAAATCAAACACGGTTTCTCTATTACTTGTGATATTGTCTCCCACGCTTTTCGTGAGGGGAATTAGGTTGCCGACTCTCGATTCTGAAGGATGGGATCAAAGCCATTATCAGGAGTACCTTGACCTTCCACGTCGACTCCGAGCTCTTAAACAGATAGATAGATATAGATTTCCTAGCATTAGAGAGCGTTAGTTTGATTTTTATTTGCTTACACTGTATCGGAAGTAGTATTTCCTATCTTATTTCATCTCTTCAGATGTTGTACCTTTTTGCCATTCGGAGGTCATGTTTAAGCCCCCTTTCCTGTCTTCTCGAGGTATTTGTTTTATATATACGGTTGGAGTATCCAAACCCCATCATGCTGGTGGCACTTGAAAACCAGGATTGTGGTCATGTTTGTCTAAAAAAAAAGTAGTACACAAGTACATGTTTGTGTGTGGCTCAAATAAACAGAATATAGTTACCACGCAATAATTTTGGTTCCTACCTTATCTCCTTTTCTAAAAAAATAGCTTTTAAACAAGACCAAGCAAGCAATAAGATACATCAAGGACCTCTACATGTTAAATGTCATAACAATGAAATATCATCAAGCTCTATCTAGACATAATAAACACTATCAAGATAAGTACATAATTTTTTTCTCTTTTGAGTATCAGAATGATGATAAGTTGGTAAATTTTGTATGAGCCTCTGTAGCACGGATAGTTCAATTAGGGTAGCGTGTCCGTGTCGAACACAAGTTGATACCGACACTTTTCAGACACTCTACCGTAATCATTTT
>CAIGRM010043027.1:0-26680 GCA_903798335.1 Fraxinus albicans
TGTTAGTCTTAATTTCGTCATAAAATCATAAAAACAATTATCTTGAATTTAATAGATTCGGTTAAGGTCATAATAATAGAAGTCAAGTTAAATCAATCCTCGTGGGAACGATACTCGAAATTTTACAATTTTTACTTTATTACTTGTCAACGAACCGTACACTTGCGATGATATAATTTCGAAACGTATTTTCGTGAACAATTGCCATGATAAAGGATGTGTTCTTACTAGCGCGGGTTGGTAGATCTGCACATAGCATTGACTGATATTTGATGCAAGGTGTGTAGATATGTGGTGGTGCTGTAGTGTCGGTGACTAATGAGCTCTTTGGGAAAGTCAGTAGGAGAGTCGCACCATAACTATCAGCAGGGTTGTTTTGACATGTAGCCGATGAAATTCTCGGAGTCTGTGGATAATTCTGAGTGGTTATACTCATATGGTGGAGTATGGGACCGTTAAAGTGTGTCAAAGACTTACCTGTTTTTCCAAGGTATTGTGATTAAAAGTTGTAGAAGAGATGACAAGATAGGACTTCTACTGCAAATAATAAAAAGGTAATTATTGATCCTATAAATAGTGGATGTATTCCATTATTTTAGGGTGTGACCTGTGAGAGATAAAACCAGAAAAAAAAAGGTGACTGCTTTGAGAAAATAAGATGGTAGACAGAGTCGAGTTATTGTCGTGCCAAACTTAGACAAACTCATAAGCTTCTTTCTACTAAAGGGAACATGCAAGATCTTTCTAATAAACAAATTTTTTGAACATATGTCATTATTAGAGACAACTTGGATTAATTTTAGAATAAGAATGTGATGAAAAAGTTAGAAAACAATGTGATAATGAGTAAAGGTTGGGACTTTCAATCAATTAGAAGTGTGATACAGTTGTTAAGAAGTGTAGTGTCAATATATCTAGTCTTTAGCTATCTCCTATTTCAAAAACATAAGACATAAACCTTTCCATTTTCTGTTTTTCAAGCCCCATCCACACATCAATCCCTCTGTTTCTCTCACAATTCTTCCCATTAGAGAGAAGAAGGACAAATTCATCATTCCCACTAACAATTGGACCACCATGAACAGGCTTCCCAAAGCCAAAATCAAGCTCTCCAAATGAAAGTTTCCACCAAGCTGAAACATAAAAATTCCCATTACAAGTTGCTGGAATTCCTTTGTAAACCTCCAACCAGTCTATTACTGATTTTACATAATTATGTGTTACGCTTTCCCTTGCTTCCTTAACCTTCTTAACCCCGAAAGAAACTGGCTTGTTGATTAAATCCCGCGCTTTTGCAGTTGCAAAGGCTGTGATTACAGCATTTCCAGCAAACCCTTCTGGTAAAGGTGGAGATATTTTAGACCTTATGTCCACTGCAAAAAAAACAGTTGAATCTTCTGATTGCTTTTTCTCAAAAACTGCCTTTGTTCTTGTCCTCCAAAGGTGGGCTACAATTACTTCAAATGTGGAACACTTTACCGTGGCCTCCTCTTTGAGAGAAATGAGCATTTCTGAAGTGAAGGGGAAGAGTTTGTGAACATAGTTTTCTGCGAAATTCAGTGGAGATGGAGATGTAAGGTTTTGTGAGGTGAAAGACGAGGCAAGATACGAAGTTTTCACGAGTTTTATGTATTCATTATGAGGATAATCGATCTGAGGCGGAGTTCTTGCTCTAAGGCATGTTCTATCATTGTTAACAACATTGGATATTAGGCCTTCCCCTCTGCATATAGAAGCAAGGTTATGAAACATTTCACTAGCCGATTTTCCATCAAGAATGGCATGATTTGTCATAAACGCCAGTGAAAATCCACCACATTCAAACCTGGTTACCTGTAAAATCACCCAAAAATCATATATCATGGTTTTTAATATAATTAGTATAGACAACACTGAAGAGTTAAAACGGGAATTGCCTGGATAGTAAAAATTGCAGTTTCATCAAGACTTTTGTACAACCCCGGGCGATGAATTAAATGATTAAAAGCTGGATTTGGTAGGGAAAGATTTCCAAGATCCTTCAATGTTAGTCTTGATGTTGCACTCACAAACATAACTCCAGCATTATTACATAAAAGCTCCAATCTCTTAGTTTCATCATTAAGCTTAAGCCTACCAGCCATGAAATAGTATGGAACCAAAAGCACTTCTTCTACTGCTTTTTTAACTA
This sequence comes from Fraxinus albicans, assembly GCA_903798335.1. Classification (NCBI taxonomy): domain Eukaryota; kingdom Viridiplantae; phylum Streptophyta; class Magnoliopsida; order Lamiales; family Oleaceae; genus Fraxinus; species Fraxinus albicans. The sequence goes on from CAIGRM010043027.1 coordinate 2,171, forward strand.
TTCCAGCAATGTTTAGTGTTGAAGAAGAGGTCTTATTTGGAGAAACCTCAAAGAAAAAGACTGTTTCCACAGGAAAAATTACTGCTTGGTCAATGTTTGATAAAAAAATGGTTTCAATTGGGGTAGGGTTACTAGAGGAGGAGAGGAAAACTGGTTCTTCCTTGACTAAATCTTTATCCGATAAAGAGAGAGTGTTGTACACCATTTTGAAAGGAGTCTTCGGTAGGTTTATGGGATTTGCAAATTTACTTGCTAAGTTGTGTTTTTATTATATTTATACACATTCCATATATATTGATCATGAAATTTAGTTTTAATTCGTGTTGATAGGTGCAAAATGCATGAGTGAAATATTCTTGTTGTGGGATGACATTAGATTGGCAAACTGGGATTTTTAATTGAGAATTATGTGCACATTTAGTGTTCATGGATCGAAACTGTAGGCATGAAATTTTCATTTCTTTACTCCAACTGACCCTTGAATGAGTTCACTCTAAATAGGAAATGCTATTAGTAAGGAGGGATTCGGATGTGAATGAATTCTTATTTTGGTACTAGATAGCGTTGTTCTTTTTAAAATGGTTGCTGCTGTTATAGAAAATAACTCTTTATTAGGTTTGTTATCTTTTAACTTCAATATCTATAATTTTTTTAAATTTATTGGTGTTTCATCCTTTCATTTAGAATCTAAACGACGTTTAGGATGAGTCCATCAATCGACAAAAAGGCTAGCAAAAAAATCTTCCTAGCCCTAAGAAGGAAATATTTACAATTTTACGTTGTCTATGAGTAAAATGAATAAAAAAAAAACTTTTCATTGGAAATTATCTTCACTAACTCCATAGTAATCAAATAGAGTTATACAAAACACCTTATTAGATGTGTTATTTTGTAAAAATATAAAACACACATTCAGTGTTATGCCATCACCAACCTCAACCTCATCACTTGTAACATTCATTATTACATACTATACTTCCTTTCGTAAGATTTCCACACAAAAAAACCAGAAAATTTGAAATTTTTTTGCTCATTTCACAACCATCTCGCCACCAAAATTTGAATATCATGTTGAATCAAGGAATCAAAAGAATGTGTTTTGGATATTCAATAATATGATCTCTAAGGTAATATAATGATTCAATACACTTTGGACGGATCATAGGCTTTATAATTATAATGGTTAGTGTTTGGGATGAAAATGAATTGAAAATCATAGTTAAAATCGAATCAGGTTTTTCCCTGGATAAGGCCGTCTCTCGAGCGCTTGGCCTAGTGCCAAGTGAGTGATGGTATACCGTTCGAGCACCAAACTTGCATCAAGTGAGTGGCAACATCCCTGTTTTGAGCGCTTGAGCGCCAACAGGGTGGCCAGCAAGCAATGTTGAGTCTGTTTCTTCTCTACTTCTTAAAGTCGGAATCTTGAAATTCTTCTTGTATTTCTTTGACTTCTTTTAGAATCTGTGAACCTCAAACTATTTTTATTATACCAAGACTCAATAACTCTTATTTTGACTTTAATTACAACTCAATTAACTCCTAATACAATTCAACTAAAACATGATTTTAACTAAGGAAATTATAAATACAAATTTGAAAATTGCTAATTATATAATTTGGACCTAATAATCTTCCCCTTTGACATTCCGTTACAAAATCATTTATTGTAAAGTTAAAGTCAATATCAACAATCTACCCAAAAACTCAATTCCAAAAAATTAATTCAACATCTTGTCAACTTGCTTCCTTAAATACATGGAAACAACAATACCACGTGAAAAGTAAGAAAAAAATAACAATTAAAAATATTACTAAGTCATATAAAACAATGCAAATAAAACATGTACAATACTAAAGGATGTAATATTACATGCATTAATAACATAGGAATAATAATAGAATATTAACATCAAAATTGACAAAACACAAAATACAATATCAATATCAATATCAAAATTCAAACCAAGAATCAATAAAAAATTTAAAAAATTCAATTTTTCTGCTCCTAATTCATATACTCAACTATTTGAATCTCTAAAATAAATATTAACATCTTCCCCTTTTTTATCACGAATAACAAAAGAAGATTAGCAATATACTCATGAATAACATAGAGATGAATGAGCGAAAACAATATGCACATATACAATTATGCAAAATTGTGCAAAATATGTAATGTGAGAACAAAAATTTTCTTATTTTTGTGACAAATGTTTTTCATGGATTTTTTTTAAAAAAAATATAACATCGTGAACAGTTATATGCTTACTTATACATGTATAATTCATAAACGGTAAGTTTTTCCCACATAACTTATTCTAAATCTAAATGGAGTAAATTATATAAGTCATTATGTGAAAAATGTCATTAATCTCCTATAAATAAGTCTTAAAACTGTATATCAGTGAGAGAGGACATTCAAAGAATCATTGGTTAATGAATATATTGCTCAAAATATGACGTCAAATCCAGTGCTACTAGGATATTTTATATTAAAAGCTCATATTTAATTTTTCTTTGTATAATTTTCCGTTCTCTCCGTATTTGTGAGCATATATAATTTTTGTATCTTATATGCATATTATTTTTCATTAAGTTTTCAAAATGACTTCTGTAATGAGCTTTAGGTCGATAATTCCAAAGTAAAATGACTTATAGGGTACCAAGTTTTAAGATACCCAACAGACTTAATCACTCGAGTCAAATAGGCGCCACCCGTCATGTATGTGCAGATAGGACCATGTTCTCCAACTATCAAGAACTGAACGGGGAACAACTTTACATGGGGAACTCTCCAAGTTCCAAGGTTGAAGGACAAGGCAAAGTCACTTTGAAGATGACATCCGGGAAAGAGTTCATCCTCAACAACGTCCTACATGTGCCAAACATACGAAAGAATTTAGTATTCGGATCTCTTCTTAGTAAAAATGGCTTTAAGCTAGTGTTTGTATCCGATAAATTTGTACCGTCTAAGAATGACATGTATGTAGGCAAGGGATATATGTGTGATGGAATGTTCAAATTGAACGTTCTTACTATTGTACCAATACAAAACTCGATGAATAAAAGTTTAAATTCTGTTTACTTGCTTGAGTTGTCTTGTTTGTGGCACAGTCGATTAGAACATATGAATTTTAAATCTTTGCGCAAACTTATGAGTCAAATTTTAATTCCGACGCTTAAGATTGATCATAATCATAAATGCAAAATATGTGTTGAAGCAAAATTGGCTAAAACACCGTTCCACTCAATTCAAAGGAACACAACACCTTTAGAGTTAGTCCATAGTGATATATGTGACTTGAAACTCATTCAAACTAGAGGGGGTAAGAAATACTTCGTGACTTTCATCGACGACTGTACAAGGTATTGTTATGTTTTTCTTTTGAGAAGTAAAGACGAAATGTTGGAAGCCTTTAAACTATATAAGGTCGAGGTTGAAACTCAACTCGATAAACGAATAAAGAATATTCGTAGTGATAGGAAGGTGAATACGGGGCACCATTTGAAGAATTTTGTTCCGAACATGTAATTATTCATCAAATAACGACACCTTCCTCTCCTTAATCAAATGTCATTGCTGAACTCAAAAACCGAACTCTCAAAGAGATGATGAATGCAATGTTGCTAAGTTTGGGCTTACCGCAAAACTTGTTGGGGAGGAGGGGAGGGGGGGGGGGGGGGCTATTCTAACATCAAATAGTCTTCTTAATTGGAAAGCCCTCAAGACCATGGAAGAGACTCTATATGAATTATACCCCGGGGGGGGGGGGGGGGGGGAGCTATTCTAACATCAAATAGTCTTCTTAATTGGAAAGCCCTCAAGACCATGGAAGAGACTCTATATGAATTATGGAAATGTCATCCTCCGTCCTACCAACACTTGAAAGTGTGGGGGTGTTTGGCTAAGGTCGAAGTATCTAAGCCTAAGCAAGTGAGAATTGGACCCAAGACGATTGATTGCATATTTATTGGAACGCCAATAATTGTAGTGCATATCGTTTTCTTGTACACAAGTCTGAAATTCAAGATGTACATGAGGGCACCATAATTGAATTAAGGAATGTAACTTTCTTTGAGAATGTGTTTCCTTGTAAAGAAAATGAAACTACAAGTTCAAACAAAAGAACTTATGATACTACAAATGGTACTTCGTATGAGGAAGAACTGAGGCGTACTAAAAGAACAAGAATATCTACTTCATTTGGTCTAGATTTTCTAACCTACATGGTAGAAAATGATCCAAAGACTTTCGATGAAGCCATGTCTACACCAGAAGCATCGCATTGGAAGGAAGCTATCAACAACAAGATAGATTCCATAATGCAAAATCATATGTAGGAGTTAGTTATTTACCTTCTGGGAACAAGCCTTTAGGATGTAAATGGATATTCAAAAGAAATTTGAAACCTGATGGATCAATTGACAAGTATAAGGCTAGGTTGGTTGTCGAAGGATATAGGCAAAAAGAAGGACTTGATTTCTTTGATACCTACTTACCGTAACTAGAATCATTCAATAAGGTTACTAGTTGCAATTGCGGTAATACATAACCTTGAGATTAATCAAATGGATGTAAAAACGACATTCCTAAATGGTGAGTTAGAAGATGAAATATACATGAAGCAATCTGAAGAGTTCGTTTCTCCTAATAACAAACATAAGGTTTGTAAACTCGTTAAGTCCTTGTATGGATTAGAAAAAGCTCCTAAACAATGACACCAGAAGTTTGACAAAAAATTGTTGTTAAACAGATTCAAAATCAACGAGTGTGACAAGTGTGTCTATGTAAAACATGTACCAAATGCCTATGCCATTGTATGTCTTTATATAGACAACATGTTAATAATGGGCAATAGTCATGAAATGTTTCTAAACACCAAGAAAATGCTAACGAAGCATTTCAATATAAAAGACATGGGTATGGTTGATGTGATACTAGGGATTAAGATCTCTAGAACATCAGAAGAAATTGTACTTTCCCAATCTTACTATATTGAGAAGATACTTGAGAAGTTTAACTTGCTTGAGGAAAGTCAAGCAAAAACCCTATTGACACAAGTGTACATTTGGTCAAAATGCGGGGGGATATGTGTCACAACTAAGGTATTCACAAGTGATTGGCAGTTTAATGTATATTACGAAATGAACTCAGCCAGATATTGCGTATGCTGTGAATTAACTTAGTAGATTCACAAGTAATCTAAGTCATGATCGTTGGAAGGCTTTGATAGGGGTTCTTAGGTATTTGAAATATACCTTAACCTATGTATTACACTTCACAAGATATCATGTAGTATTGGAAGGATATTGTAATGCCAATTGGATATCCGACATTAAGGATTCCAATTCTACTAGTGGTATGTATTTACCCTAAGAGGAGTTGCTATCTTATGGAAATCGATAAAGCAAACGTGTATAGCTTGATCAATGATGGAATCAGAGTTCATTGCTTTGGACAAAGCTGGAAAAGAAGCAAAATGACTTCGTAACTTTTTGGAAGATGTTCCATGTTGGCTTAAGCCGGTAATGTGATTAGTATACATTGTGATAGTCAATCGACTATTGGAAGGCTGGAAGCAGTATGTATAATGGTAAATCTAGACATATACGGCGTAGACACAATACCATTCAGCAACTGATCTCAAATGGCATCATCTCCATAGATTATGTGAAATCAAAGGAGAACGTTGTGGATCCACTTATGAAAGGTTTTCCAAGAGATCAATTACGTTGTCTATCGAGAGAAAATGGGATTAAAGCCTACTACATTAGAATCCTGGTGATGGTAACCCTACCTTGTTGATTGGATATCCCAAGATCTTGTTTCAAAGGGACAACTATGTTATGATGATTCCACTAAGCACTTAGGAAATTATTTCCTAACTCATTCCTAGGATATATAAGTGCTTTCTGCAGAATGTTTGAGGTTAAGATAATTTTTTAATGATCCTATATCTTGATTAAGTCAAGTGGAGTAGGGTATAATACTCTTTATAGGAGGTCACCTATATAAGTTTGAATTGGGTCTGCTTTATGAGAATTATTCAAGGCTTAAATTTTCTAAACACTTATGAAACCAAAGAGGGTTCAGGGCCAAAATGAACCAAGTCATGAGAACTATGAATGGAATAGGGAAGACATCTGTGTGAGTACTATTGTGTTGGCTTACACTAAAGGCTGAAGGTTCAAGACATCGTGTTCACCAATTAGCCGAGTAAGTCTGATAGTATTTCACTAAGGAAGGTTCAAAGCCGCAAGCTACCTCACTTGATGCAGTGTGTTTTCACTCCCTCTCTACAATGCATCATGTTTTCGCATTGCATGGCATATGCATATTCGAATTTCCATTCGTGTGAAGAATTGTTGGAAATTGGTTTAGAAGATCGAAAATTTGGTTAAGTGTCAAAACCAAAAACTTGGAAAATTGACTTTCGTGTCAACTTCAGCCAAATATTCGGAGTTGATCGGATGGTCAAATTACAAAAGTAAATAGACCAATTTATTCTACTAATCGAGTAGATCGTCGTTGTATATTTGAAATCTCAAAATCAATTTCGGATGAATGAGAAATTGTGGTCCAAAGTTGAGCAGAAAATAGAGGAAGTTGCCTGGAAAAATTAACTAAGGCTGTTGCTAGCTTATCGTTGGACTGTCGCTCGAACTATATGCCAGCAACAGGCTAGCAAAAAAGTTACTATTTTTATCGCTCGAGCGAGGCGATGGCAATGGCGACAGGCTGGCGACAGCTAATGGTGCTACATTTGGCAAGAGTTACTGAGTTTGGGGTGCGACATTTCATTCACCACCCCTCATCCTGGACCCCTTGGACGTCCCTTTTTCATTTCATACCACATGTACATTGTGTATTCATAAAATTTCTTGCAAAACCTCTCTCAAATTCATTCCAAAACTGTTTTCCTTGTAGAGAGGGAATTTCATCACATTCGCTGTTGTCTTGTGCTTTGAAGTACTGCTATCACAAGAATTGAATCCAGTGTCGAAAATCGTGAGCACTGTAGCGGGACAATATTATCTTAAGGAGAAAGTGTCATCACTTGCCTCGGATTATCATTTCCTACTTCTTCTACTTGTTATTATTTTTTGTTTTCATTTGTAGTTATTATACTGCAATTTTTTCCAACATCTTAAACATTGTGTTTTAACTACGCTTCTGTGGGTTAAAACTTTGTTCATTTGATCACATTAACAACATTTTCTCGCTATCATATACACCTCGGAACAACATCCACTGCCACCAATTGCAGCGGAAACAACTTTCAAGTGTAGGTAGTCCAGAAAGAACAATACTAAGAATATCATCCTTTTCCATCATAAAATTGAACTCAACATAAATTAATATTACAATGGATCAACTAAGTGACAACATCGCTACATTGTCAAAATTGACTCGACTCTATTGCGTCACGTTCCTCTAAAAAAACAATTACTAGCTAAAAGTTGGCAAGTACCGCAAATATGTAATATACTATACCTCTCAACTGCAAATTGACCATTGCTATAAGGTTGAGGGTTGTCTAGTTATAAAATAAACTTGATTCAAGCTAATTTTATTTATTTGGGCTTGTTAATTATTGTAATTAAGAGAGTACACAAGCCTATGTCTAGAATAGTCCATATTCAAGAATTGATCATGCTCTAAAATGATCCACTATCTAAAATTATCTTCTATTATATAGTATTTAGTAGGTAGTTGGAATATGCATTTATTTTGGTATGTGAAGAGTCTATTGTGCACTATAAATAGAGGTGCTCTCTTGTCATTTGTAACAAGCCAATATAAAGATAATACAATACAAGCTTCTTCTGTAGCCTCTTCAACATCTTAAAGACTCTCCTAAAGTATAATTCAAATAATTTCTTCTCCTAAGATCCTTTGAATAAGATGGCAAATGGTGTGTTTCCTTTTCATTCTCATCAATTTGACAAGGATAACTATGACAAATGTAGTATAAATATAAAGCCATTGCTTGGGTCACAAAACCTATGGAAGATCATAGAGAAGGGGTACAATAAATCAAATGACGATGCTACTATACCTCAATGACAAAGAGACGCCTTGAAGTATTTAAGAAAGCATCTCTCTATCTCATCTATAAATCACTTGATGGTGATCGATTTGAGAAATATTCGTATGCAAGCACCTCCGAAGAAGCTTGGGATATGCTTCAAACTTCCTACAAAGGAACGAAGAAAGTCAAGAAGGTTCGTTTTCAAACTTTAAGAGGTGAGTTTGAATCTCTACAAATGAAAGAATTTGAATCTATTTGAAAATATTTTTCTAGAGTATTGGCTGTAGCTAATCATTAAAAGCAAATGGTAAAAACTTGGAAAATGTTAAAATTATGTAGAAAATTCTACGATCTCTAGATCCAAAATTTAAGCATATTGTAGTCACCATAAAAGAAACTAAAGATTTGGAGGTCATGACTATCGATGAACTCTTGGGGTATTTTCAAGCATACGAAGAAAGACAAAAGAAGAAGCAAAGTACATTGGAGCAAGTACTTCAAACGAAGCTTACAATGAAGGAAAATGTTACGGGCCCTCTGAGGCCATCCACCTCGTTCGCAACGTGTTGAAACTCCGCATTCATTACATTTCACAATCCACCTCGCCACACCTCTACCAAGATCTTTTGTGAGGAGATCTATCCAAAATCAAGTCCCTGACTGATTGATGGGATGTGTGGCAGGCTACAAACAGGCAACTCAGTTGCTATGTTAGAAATTATTTAATGCTCGCCAACCTACGAATTGACAGACGCCTATGAAATGATGATCCTTCCGAGATCTGAAGCCACGTGTCCCCCTATCCAACGGTTCTCCTATCTTCTTCTCTAGTATAAATACCCTTACACAATGGTAAGAAGGGGTTCCATTCAAATCTTAGCATTCTATGCTTTAATTTTAAAGAGTACTTCACTTTACACATTCTCAACCACGTCCCGGCGACCATTTCACCGCCGAGCATCATTTTTCGGTCCGCCTCCACCCCCACCAAAAAAGGCCACGAGCGACTGATAATGTGTTACTGTACATAGGAACGAGCTTTCGTGGAGACTTATTCCGTTGGCCACGTATCGGAGCCATTTTTCGAGGTTAATAGATTGACGCCATCTATGGGAACGATATTGTAAGCACGAGTATCCTACGAAAGAAAAAGCTTATCAGAATATTTGGTTAATATTCTCCATTGAAAAAGAGATTTGTTCTTGAAGAAAGAATAATTGGAAGCTATAAACTAAGTTTCCATTATATGGAAGAAGAGAATTTGCAACTCCAAACCAATGAGTTCTAGTAATAAAGAAATGAACCCAACGAGGGTAGGGGAGATCTCTGAAGAAGAGACCATCCAAAATAATGTCACACACTAAAGGCCCCATCATCGATGTCGAAAGGACGGAAGAACTGCTGCGCGACTAACTACCGAAGCGGCTCAAATGGCTACCAACATGAGAAGCATCATCTTCGAAAGTGAGAGGCCTTTAAAGAAGTGTCATTGAATAAGAAGGCCCCTCAGAACGTGTAAGCCTCTAAAGAAGATGCCACAAATAAGAAAAACCCCATAAAAGAGAGGTCATTGATGAAGAGACTATTGGAAGACCCTTTTACAAAGGGTAGGCCTCTGACGAAGAGGCCATGAAGGGGAGATCTCCGAAAAATGGGTCATATTTGAAGAATGCAAAGGCCTCATCCTTACCTAGGCACCTCGGCCATGCAAAATGCCTCATCCATGCCCAGGCACCTCAGTTGTGCAAGGCCTTATCATTGTCTATTCAGTTAGGCCATACAAAGGCCTCGTCCTTGCCCATTCACCTTGACCATGCAAAATGCCTCATCCTTGCCTAAGCACCTCAGTTATACAAGGGTCTTATGTTTGCCTAGGCACTTCAGCTATGTAAGACCTCATTATCCCCTTTCACGGATGCACCATCCATCGTGAAGAATGCCATTGAAGAGGTGCGTGACTCTCCCGCAGGGCCACCTCCACAAAAGATGTCCACTTTGTTAGGAAAGGCGTGTGCGCCTCCCTTGCTGAAGTGATTCAGTGAAGTGTTTACACCCCATTTGATTTATTCAATTTGGTGCAAGTGTTCACACTCATTCTATTTACTAGGCAAAGTGATTCAGTGAAGTGTTTACACCCCTATTTAATTTATTCATTTTGGTGCAAGTGTTTACACTCATTCTATTTACTAGGTGAAGTGATTCAGCGAAGTGTTTACAAGTTTCCTTAAAGTTACAATCACTTAGAGCTTTGTCCTTCAGCCAGGACTTCGCCTGCATACCTTTTCGTCCTATCTACAACTAACGCATACACCCCATAGAATGACACAGTATAATGACCTCTACAAAGTCATTGCATTATATAAATATCCATACACGAACTTGAGAGACTGTTGTTACGGGTCCTCTAAGGCCTTCCACCTCATCTTCCATGTGTTGAACGGACTGGTTTTGTATTTCCACGTGGTCGATGAACTGAATCCATGTGGATGAACTGATTCCATAACTCCAAACTAAAACACTATTGCCCACCTCGTAGAAGAACCGAACTCATTTGCCATTCAAGACGGATGCAAAGGCGCGCACTCCACATTCATTACGTTTCACAACCCACCTCGCCACACTGCTACCAAGATCTTTTGTGAGGAGATCTATCCAAAATCAAGTCCCTGATTGATGGGACATGTAGCAAGCTACAAACAGTCAACTCAGTTGCTATGTCAAAAATCATTTAATGCCCACTAACCTAAGGATTGACAGATTGATGCCTGTGAAAGGATGACCAGTCTGGGATCTGAAACCACGTGTCCCCCTATCTAGCGGTTCTCATTTCTCATTCTCTAGTATAAATACCCTCACACAATGGTAAGGGGGTTTCTATTCCAATCTTGGCATTCTATGCTTTAATTTTAAAGAGTCCTTCACTATATTTACACCTTCTCAACCACATCCCGACGATCATTTCACACGTCGGACATCATTTTTCGGTTAACCGAAACACTGACTTCATCATCAGAGTGCTCACGGTTGCCTTTACCCGCACCGAAAAAGGCCATGTGCGACTAACGATGTGTCACTGTGTGCAGGAAGGAGCTTACGTGGAGACTTATTTTGTTGGCCACGTGTCGGAGCCATTTTTCAAGGTCAATGGAAAATAATAGGAGAGATTTCAACAATGAAAAAGAAAGAGGGCGTGGATGTGGATGTGGTCATGACCGAGAAAGAGGACGCTACAGAAATCCAACTATGAAGAAACAGACAAAATTCATTTTCAAAAAGAGGTTGTTGAAGAGGTAACAATTTAAAGAAACGGTATGATAAACCTCAAAGTCCAATATTACAATTGTCAAAAACTTGGGAATTTTGCTTGGGAATGTAGAGCTACTATTAACATTGAAGAAGCAACAAATTTTGTAAAAAAATAAGTAAGAAAATAACCATTTCATTATTGGCATACAAATGAGAAGAATAAATGAAAGTCAACACTTGGTACTTCAACACAGGTGCTAACAATCACAAATGTGGAAATAAAAAAAATTTCATGGAATTTGATGAATCAACGAGTGGAAACGTCACATTTGGAGATGAATCCAAAATTCCAATGAGATGCAAAGACAATATCCTTATATGCTTAAAAAAATGGAATTCGCCAATTTATTTCAAATGTTTATTATGTACGTGCCATGAAGAATAATATTTTAAGCTTTGGTCAACTTCTAGAAATGGGCTATGACGTTCATAAGAAAGAAAAGAAGCCCTTTCACTAAGAGATTGCAAAAATAATTTGATTGTTAAAGTACCAATGACTAACAATATAATGTTTTTGTTGAACATTCAAAATGATGTCGCAAAATGTTTGATGGCTTATGGAACCGTTCAAGTTCGGTTCTATTCGGTTAGGTTCGGTTCCGTTCGGTTCGGTTCCATACCATAATTAAATTTTTTAACATTTACAACAATACTACATAAATACAACTAATAACATTTCATTTGTAACTTTTACAAATTAACGTAGCCTAATTCAAAAATATATAAATAACTAGCTGTCCAATAAAATTAATTCAATGCATACAAATACCAAAAAATAGATGTTAATATTAAAATATTGGTGATCCATATCAAAAATCCCAAATGGATCCCAAACTCTACTGTTTCTTGTCTTTAAAATGGGCTTTTAAATGATTTGGGTTTTAAAATGATTTAGGTATTGGGCTTTAAAATTAAAATTATGAAATGATTTGATTTATTTAATTAATTTGCTAATTTATTTAGAAAAAAATAAAATAATTTAATATAAAAAATGAAAAAAATTATTTAGTTTCGGTTCTTATTTTTGGTCTAGAACCGAGACCCGACCCAAATCCATCGATTCTTGATTCGAGTACCCGTTCGAGTATTTAACTTATGAAGAACCGTTCGGTTCGATTCGGTTCGGGACTTTTGGACACCCCTAATTTAGAGTTTCTATTCAAGAAGAGAATGGTAAAATGATTGTCATTTATCAATAGCCTAAATCAATTTTATGAAGGATGTCTACTTGAGAAGCATTTTTTAAAGAGTTTCTCAAAAGAAGCAAGCACAAGAGCAAAGAAGTCACATGAACTCATTCATACCGATGTATACAGATCAATCCATCCTAGCTCCCTCGGTAAAAGAAGTTAGTTCCTCTTATTTATTGTGATTTTAGTAGAAAAACATGGATATATTTTAAAAGAAAAATTCAAGCTTTTCGATGTTCTCAAGAAATTTAAAGCACTTGTCGAAAAGGAAAGTGGGCTCAAAATAAAAGCTATGAGATCTGATTGAGGAGGAGAATTTAAATCGTGAGAATTTGAGAAATTTTGTGAAGACAATGGAATTCATCGACCTCTAACAGATCCAAGACTCCCTTAATAAAATGGCGTTACCGAAAGAAAAAATTGAACCATTTTCCATATGGTTCGAAGCATGATTAAAAAAGATTGTACGATTTCTTTGTTCGACGGTCTCCAATGACACCTCAAGAAGCATGAAGTGGGAGAAAGCACGACATCTCACATGTAAAAGTCTTCGGAAGCATTGCATATGCACATGTGCCCAACAAAAGAAGATCCACACTCGATGACAAAAGTGAGAAATTTCTCTTCATTGGCTATGATTCAAGATCTAAAGAATACAAGCTCCACTACCCAACTACTAAAAATGTCACCATTAGTCGAGATGTTAAATTTAATGAAGAAGATTCATAGAGATGGGACATTCGAGAAAATGGCATTTTCTATGGAATCGGCCTTGTTAATTGTTACATGGAATCACCAATCGTTACCTACATGAAGGTAGCAAAGAGGATTCTTTGTTACATCAAAGGTACCATAGATTGTGGTTTTTTATTCATCCTTAATCATTTCAAACTCATTGGATATAGTGATAGCAATTGGCCACGTGACTTAGATGAAAGGAAAAGCACAACAGGGTTTGCATTTTTCATGGGAGACACAGTTTTCACTTGGATTTCAAAGAAACAACCAATTGTCACACTTGCTTCTTATGAAGCAGAGTGTGTTGTCTTCATGTGTTTACCATAGGATATGGCCAAGAGATTTGATGATAGAATTGAACATGACACAAGAGGAGCTCACGGAGATTTTCGTTGACAACAAATCGGCAATTGTATTAGCAAAGAATCCTATGTTCTGTGATAGAAGCACACAAATTGATACAAGGTATAACTTTATAAGAGAAAGTATTGCACTAAAGGAAGATGAGCTGAAATATGTGAAGACTCAAGATCAAGTAGCGAATATCTCTACCAAACCATTGAAGCATGAAGTTTTTTTCAAGCTAAGAGATGTACTTGGGGTGACCAAATCAAGTTTATGGGGGCATGTTGTCGAAAAACTTGATTTGGGCCATTTTTATTTATTGGGCCTGTTAATTATTGTAGTTAAGAGAGTCCATAAGCCCATGTCTAAAATAGTTCGTATCCTAGAATAAGTCGTGCTCTGGAATTATCCACTATCTAGAATTGTATTGTATTATAGAGTATTTCGTGGTTATTAGTAGATAGTTGGAAGATGCATTTATTTTGGTATGTAGAAAAGTTCATTGAGCACTATAAATAGAGGTGCTCCCTTGTCATTTATAACAAGTCAATTAATGAAGTTCTAGCTTGGGTTATTGATTCCTGGCTGATTTTATCCAATTGTGTATTTATTTTGAGTGGAATTTAGCTGGTTTTGGTTGAAGTTTAGCTCAACAATTACAGTAAACCCTTGGGTTGGGTCACTTATGGTGGTCGACAAATTATTTTTCAGATGAGATGGGTAAAACTCGATCCTATACGTATCTTCTTGCATTGTTATTAAATTCAAGCCAAATTGAGCAAAAAAAGTGAGTAATTGTCTAATGTGTAATCCAAGAAATCCAAATTGAATCATGAGTTGAAGAAAGAGAGACAGAAATTTGCACAAGCTCAACCCCTTTAACATTCCTTTGCAACCAGGGATCTGTGTCTGGCAAACCTATTTCAATTCCCCTTAGAACTTTTATTCAAAGGAAAAGTCATGGGCTTAAAGGGCCCTTCAAGGATTGTCGGAATTTCGCCATTAACTTCAAGTAAATTCAATGTAGGCGAAATTAAGTTCACTACTCTAAAAGAGAAACCAATTAGATTAATGCACTTAACATAAATTTAAACCTCTAATCACCATAATTTATACGTCCCAAAACCCACCTCATTCAATTACATACACACACTGACATAAAGACCCGGCTTCGCTCACGATTTTTTCAAATTTTTCGTCAACATCATCCCGTTTTTCTCCAAATTTCGGTGGGCTTTGAAGATTAATTATGTTCCAACATCATTTATCCACGAATTCACACTTCCATCCATAAAAATTTTAAGAAATCAAAGGTATTTACCTTTATGGGTTTCGAAATTTTTCTTCTGTCTTAAATTCTTGCTCATGGTTGGAATTTTTTGAGTTTTGTTGGGAGTATGGACGTAGTTGATGTTGGTTTTGTGGATTGGTTGTGGAATATTTGGATTTAGCATAGAATCATGAGAAAATTTTACTCATTTCAATTACTGTCCATATCATGTGTTCGATTAATTATTCCAAATGCATTTTTGTGTTAATTATGCCATGATTTTTGTATGATACATAGAATATATACACTTAAACACTCACATGTCATTGTATCTCTCCATTTGCATGAATTGAATGACAATTTAGGGGAAAGCATATTCAAGCCTACGTTCCTCCATATGTCCCATGCATCCCTATTTGAGCCCCTACTTGCAATCCCAATTTTCTGCTTATTGCTTATTTAGGATTGCTATATCATATATGAGTAACTAATGGTCGTTCAGCTATGTTAACTTGTTATGAGGAAAAGCAAGGAGGCCAATTGAAGTGGGAGGAAGACCAGAGCAAGACAAGCAGATGAAGAAGGAAATGCAGCCAACGGTTTCCCTGAAATTCAAATCCAGAACAGAAAGAACCTTTTACACTTTTGTTTTCTATTATAACCTAGAGATGGAATTGGGAGAAGGTTGTGAACGATTATCGTGAAAAAATCTACCACCACCTCTAGGTTATAATAGAATGTTTCTAGGAAAGGTAAACAACTTCTATGAATGAGCAAGATGTTTCAGCTTATATAGAGACGCTATTTTCTGCATTTTTACTGAAAAGTTTTACAGTATGCTGGTCCTTACTTTTCCTTAGCTTTGGAGTTATACAGAACTTGTAATCTTGGATAGAAAATCCACATGTAGAACTACTGATGCTTTGTATGAATTTTTTGGGTTATGAATTATATTTGTGTTATGATATTTCACAAATTGTTTTCCATTTTCCGTACAATTAATGTTATGGATCTAAAGGGGGTAATATTTGTTTTCCATTTTCCACCTCCTGTTCTTGATTGCTAACTATCTATTGCTTTTTCTAAGTTCTGTCACTTTTTTTTGAGTTTCAGTCACTTTTTTATAATGTTTGTCACTATTTTAATTACTTTTTTGGTTTTTTGGTCACCTTTTTTACTAACAAAATCAATTTTTTATAAAAGTGAGATTGTGTCATACTGTCAATTACTTAATTTTATACATTACCATCTAGGGATGTCAAAGTTGCTCCTCAATTTTATAAAAGTGACATTGTGTCACTTTTTAAAATTTTGTCACCTTTTTTAGGTTTTTGTCACTTTTTTAGAAGATAAAAAAAGTGAAATAATATGTTATATTTTCCTAACATAATCAGCATGTGGATTGGCCTAGAAGTGCCGATTATTTTAAGAACATGATTATTGGTGCTACACAAATGGATGGTGCTATTTTGGTATTTGTCACTTTTTTCTGAGTTTGTGTCACTTTTTTGTTTTTGTATCACTTTTGAGCGTGTGTCACTTTTTTTTTTGTTTTGTGACTTTTTTTTGACAATTTTTATAAAAAAAGTGACATTGTGTCACTTTTTCATTTTACACAGCTTTTTTACTTCCTAAAAGCATTTCATATCATTTTTCAAAACATCCCTAATTTTAAGGGCATTTTTGTAAGTACCCCATTTTTTTTAAGCCTACCACTACCATTTGCTAGGGGCCCAACCCAAGAGTAAACTAAACCCAATCCAATATATTTCAACCTCTCACCTCTAGTATCCATTATCCGTTCTACCATAATTCATCTACCAATCTGTGAAAAAGCAAGCACGAACAGCCAAAGGCAGTGAATGGCCATTCATTAGCCTCTCACTCTCGTCTCTTTGAGCCTTTGACGCGGCAGCGCCTTCCTTCCGTCGACACCATCGGCAGGCAGAAAAATCGACAGCGCAATCGGCATCAATGATTCCTTTTTGGTAGAAGAAGGCATGGACTGTGAACTCATTGAACTGGTGATTGGTGAAGAAGAAGAAGAAGAAATCGAGGTGACAATCAACTGATGTTAAGGGATAGAATTCCATATCGAATAAAGATGTAAACATAAACCAACTTATAAAGAATTGGGTTACTCCTCTTAATAAGGTTGACCTTTTAAGATGGAACCCCAATTCTTAACATGGTATCAGAGGTCATTAAGCTTTAACGAACAATTCGATCCGGTTAAGACTCCAAAAATGAGTATACGGATTTCAAGATTGGTATGCTCAAACGAGCCACCAAGGGATATAATCCCATATCGAATAAAGATGTAAACATAAATCAACTTATAAAAAATTAAGTTACTCCTCTTAATAAGGTTAACCTTTTAAGATAGAACCCAAATTCTTAACAACTGAAGAAGGTGAAGCCCGAAAGCCCTCTCATTTCTCTTTTCTTTTTCTTTTTCTTTTTTAGTTTGATTTGAATCTTGTGTTTGATTAATCTTTTATAGGGTCTTGTGTTTGATTTAAAATCATGTATCAATTTTGTGATTCTTATGAAATTCATTTGCAGGCAAAACTCAGAAGCCGCTGGAGCTTAGAATTAGAAGCACTTGCCCTGCCTAAGGTTAAGGAGAGGTAATAGGTGAACATAATTCAGTAATTGGATTTTGTTTTAAGGTTAGACACAAGCTGCTAATTTAAATTGAATTAGATGTTGTGCACTCAATTAAACAAGTGAACTTAATTGGATGTTCAAGTTGTGCCTAGAATTTTGTGAATTGCAGTCTGCGACTTAATTCTGAGGGTAGATAAGATAGAATTGAGAGTATTTTGTTTGATTTTATTTAGTTCTAAGGGTAGATAAGATAGAATTAACAAGTATTTTGCTAGTACAATGACTGTTTCTGCAACAATGGTTTTCGCTTCCATGGTGAATGTTGCAATCTTATATGCTTCTTTGTTGTTTCATTTTTTTCTGTCTCTACTAGGTGCACCTATAAAGGGGAATGTAATTGCCATTTTTCCACATATTTACATGTTGGGATTCCAATATTTGTTACAGGGGCATTGGTGGAGTGCATGGATATGGAGAGAGTAGTCAGTTAACAAATAAGATTTCATTTGTAATGTTGACCGCAACTATTGAGTGCACTCTTGAATCATAATTTTTTGAGGTTGGCGGAGTGTTATTGGTAAAGAAGCAAAGTAATTGGCTGAATAACTTGTTTTTTATTATTATTATCAATCATTCTCTTTGCAGCAATGGATATATCTTCTGATCTTTCGGAGCTAAGAAGGACTCCAATTACTGTAGATTCTGCGGGTGTAAAATCAATAATAGTATCCCAAGAACCCTCGAATATTTGGTAATTCCTTATTACTCCAAATATTATAAAGAAATCCTATAACTTTATGCATAATAAATGAAAAAAACCTATTGTTTGTTGAACTACAGGAAATGCAATACCGCAAAGGGTTTGCATTGCAGTATATAAGATGTAGGAAAATATTGCTCTTCCACTTGATGGGTTTTTTTTTTAAATGAAAGATGGAATTTTATTGAAAGTCCTCACAAATGGCGGAGGAAAACCAAGAGTACAAAAAAGACATTCGACTCATTACACATCAATGTCTAAGGAAAGGTAATTCCCAACTATCCGTATACAAAATCCCTCTAAGTAGTGTCGGAACCTCATCGCCAATAAACATGTCAATAGACGAACCATTGCTACCCTTTTTGGCAAGGAAATCAGCCGCCATATTAGCCTCTCGAAACACATGATGAACCTGGGCATTTAGCACGTAGATTAGCTCCAAAATTTCTTCCCAAAACTCCCATAGCCACTATAGTGTGCACGCGCCTTTGTTAAGCCATTCTATCATGATTTTTGAATCAGTTTCAACAATAATATTCTTAGTTTTAGCTCCTTGCACAGACAAAGGCCATCCAAGAGGGCACGGGTTCAGCCACCATTTAGTGCAGGAACCATAATGGCGAGAAAAACTAGCCCAAAGAAACCCCTTACTGTCACGTAAAATCCTACATCCACCAGCGGGACCTGGGTTTCTTTTTGATGCACCATCAATATTTAGTTTAAGTTGATCGCCCTCTGGTTTTCCAGCTTGATGCACCATCAATATTTAGTTTAAGTTGATCGCCCTCTAGTTTTCCAGCTGATAAGTTGTGCCTTGATATGTTTAACTTCAGTAACGGGACAATTTAAGACATGAGACATCACGACCAAAAATTTTTCTGACCTTGGTGATCAGAATAGCAATCTGGGACAGCATGGATTTGGTCTGCCAAACAATTTTCTGCCATGAGATGGGGTGTCCTTCCATACGGGCTTCACATCTACTTTTCCATAAATTTCATGTGATGATAAGTGGTGTGACGCCGTGAAGCACACCCACCTGTGAGGATCTGGAAACGTGTTTGCCCCATAAGTTCATCATGCCTTTCCAAGTAGTAACATTAGGGAGAGAGAAATTGAAATGGAGTGCAAAATAATCCCAGACTTTCATTGCCAATTCCCCATTGCACACAGGTGATCAATGGTTTCCACTAAGGACTGAGCACAACACTCGCATTTATAGACCAGAGGAATCCCAAGATTTTGGACCACCTCCAACTGGTAAGCATTGTAGAAAAGCTCTCCAAGAAATAAACGAAATTCTTTAAGGTTCATGATGTTGCTACAGCCATCTTTTCCATGGACAGGTTGCCCCTTCTTTCGAATTAATTCCCATCCAGTTTTAGTGGAAAAAGAACCAGTTTTATTGGGCTTCCATATATATTGATCTTGGTAGTCATATAATTTAAAGTGGAGACATTCAATAGCAGAAGCTTTGTTTTCATTCATTAACTCCCTCAGCCGACTCCCATTCCATTTACCATTTGTCGTCAATAGATCTTTGATTTGTAAATGTTGTTCCTTTACTTCCAAGCCTGCTTCAGCTAGACTTTGGGACCCCATCCAATTATCATACCAGATTACAAGCTCCATCTCGAACACAGCAAAATGAATTTTGTAACACACTAGGCAAGGCCGAGATCACTCCCTTCCAAAAACGAGAATGTGTGGGATAACTTTTCAACAAAGCCAGAGGTTTGTTCTTCACATATTTAGAATGGAAAGAATCAGCCCAAAAGGAATTTCCGACCACCAATTTCCATGGAAATCTCATAAGTAAAGCTTGTTGCACCTCGCCAAAATCTCGAATACCCAAACCATCCTCTTCCTCAGGATAACAGATTTTTCTCCAAGCAACCCATTTTCTTTTCTTGGAACCATCAAATGAATTCCAGAGGAAAGACGTGAAAATACGATTCAGTTCATTTTGAATACCTTTAGGCATATTTATAATCGATAACATATGAATAGGCATGCTACTAAGAACATGTTTGATCAAGGTAGTTTTTCCTCCAAAAGAGAGAAGTCACCCCTTCAAGCCAGCTAGCTTCTTCTGTATTTTAGCCATCATTTGTTCAAACATACTTTTCAACAATCTTCCAGTGTAGAGAGGGACACCCAGGTATGTACAAGGTAAGGCCCCTTCTTTAAATCCCGAAACAGCCAATAATAACAGCCAATAATTTCCTTTTACAAGTAGCGGGGATGTGTTTGGAAAAAAACATAGAGAATTTCAAGGGATTCGCCTGTTGACCCAATATCAATTCATAGTTTTTAATAATGTCAAGGAGATTAATGATCGACTTTTTCCGTCCATTGGCAAAAAGAAGCAAATCATCGGCATAAAATAAATGACTAACCATAATGCCTCCAGAGTGAAGGTTGGACCTGATTACTTTTATAAGCTTGGATGATCATTCTTGACAAGAGCTCTTGTGCTACTATAAACAGATATGGCGACAATGGATCACCTTGACATAATCCTCTAGATGGCTTGAAAAAATCCAGTGTTTTACCATTAAGTATGATAGAGTAGTATGGAGAAGAAATGCAATTAAAGACAAGATTTCTCCATTGCTCAGAAAAAGCCAACCTCCTTAAACACTCCAGAACAAATCGCCGTTAACTCTATCATTTGCTTTGGCCATGTCGATCTTTAATAACGTGTTTCCACCTCTCACCTTCTTGTAAAGACTTTAAACCATCTCTTGGGCAATAGATATATTATCAAAAATACTCCTCCCCTGAATAAAGGCTGTTCTTGAGAAATTAATCTGTCAAGTAATAGGGCCATTCTCGCGACTATAATTTTGGCTAAAGTCTTATATACCACCGAGCAAAGACTAATAGGCCGAAACTTTGTAAAACTGTTCGAAGAGTCAACCTTGGGGATAAGAACAATATTTATAGTCCCCAAAGCACAATTTAGAGGGCATCCCCCAAAAAATTCGGTGCTACTGCTAGAAGATCCAACTGGACAATATCCCAAGCATTAATAAAGAAGCTTGCATTAAAGCCATCAGGTCCAGGGTTGTTGTCTTTGGGGATAGACCAAAGTGCATCTTTAATCTTCTCCAAAATAGGTAGTTTACATAGTGCTATATTCTCCTCTTCATTAATAGCCGACTACAAGAGTTCAAGACCATTAGTATTCATTGAGATAGGTATAACAGAGAATAGATTTTGAAAAAAATGAACTGCCCTATCATGTATATCGTCCTGTGAATTCAGCTCACTACCATATTCAAGGATCATGTGCTCTATAGTTTGGCTCTTTGTTTTATTTTTGATTGAAGCATGAAAGAATTTTGTATTATCGCCACCCTCCTTCAGCCATTTAATGGGTGACTTCTACCTCCATAAAGCTTCATCTCTTTTGAGCCAAGTTGTATATTGATTTCAGTATTCCAAAAGCTGATTTTCAGTTTCCAAGGAAAAGCTTTCCATCAAAGATTGTTCCAGTTGAATCATGTTATTTTCAAGCATTACTATTTCCCTCCCAAACACCTCACCATTCCAAGATTTTAGAGCTACTTTTAAGGTCCGCAGTTTGTGTGGGAGGTACACCATTGGAGAACCAGTAACGGACATTTCCTAGATATGTTTTACCAGGGGCAGAAATCCATTATGGGAGCACCACATACTTAGGAACCTGAACGGTCTGGGACAAGTCGAAATGAAATTATTTCTGCATCTCAAAACCATCAGGCAATGATCTGAAGAAGTGCGTTCCAAATAAGATGATGCAGCTGATGGAAATTGGTTTTTAAAATTTTGATTCACCAAGATACTCTCTAGTCGAGCCCATATCCGTCGTGTTCCTTGACTCCCATTATAACATGATAGTTTCAGTCCATCGAAAGGGATATCCATCGAGCCTAACTCGTGTATAATGTTGTTAAACTCCCGCATAGCCAGAGAGGAAGTGACCAGGCCACTGAGTTTCTCATCATTGGTACGAACAGTATTGAAATCTCCTTCTATTAACTAACTAGCGTTACCATTAGCTAAACTAGATAATTTCTCCCATAAGTCCCTTCTTCGTCGTCGACAACAATTGGCATATACAAAAGAACTGTACACCCTAATACATCCCAACGAGATCCAACCAGAGATCTCTTGCTCCGATATATTACTAAATGCAAAAGACACTTCATTATTCCAGAACATCCAGATTTTTCCTCCTACCCCGGCATTTGATACGTAGTGTGGGAATCTTAGACGTTGAGCCCAAAAGAAGATTTTCTCAGCGGAAACAAAAGGTTCAATGACAACTAACATAGAGAGGTTATATAGTTTTTTCAGACCCATTAATCTACTTTTGGAGGATACCATACCCCTTGCATTCCATACAATGATTTTCATCATTAATAAGATTTTTTAGATCTCGTGGTGATACCTAACGTCACTTTTTTCCGACCATTTCCCCTTCATCTTTTAATAGTCGCTGATCTGATATAATCGGTTTCATAATTTAAGACATCTAACTCAGGCAATTCATTTTCATACTCACCATCAGAAGAGTTCTGAGCTTCCAATGTTGTTTCCCCTTTGTTTAAAATAACCGCATTTGAGGGGTGGGGAAGAGGTTCTCCTTTGAGTACTAGGTCCACAATATTGTCCATGATATCCATAACTAACAATTCTTGGACATGGTCAGCATCCCCCTAAGATAGCCTATTCCAGATTATTTTCCTTCTGCACCGTATTTAGCTCCACGTTTTATCAGTATCCCGATTGCCGTCAAACACGAGACACTCCTCACCATTTCCTGTATTATTATCTATCTCATTTTCCTTTAAAGTTGTGTCTGTTTCATTATGAATTTTCTCCATTGGGACATGCTCTTCCTAGCCATCCAGGCTTGTAAAAAATCTGCCATCATTGGATCCAAATAAAGTTGAGACCGAAGGAATCAATCTGTCCCGTTGCAAAATCATGTTTTTGCTATTCTGCCTTCCCATTTCGCTGTGATGGGTTCCTTTTTCTGCGCCAGTTCTGTTGGACCACCTATGTTATCCTTTTCCCTCCACATCTTCTTAGGACGAATAATTTCTGGGATGTTGAATTCTCCAATCGATTTCTTCTTATTGCAAACTGTTTCCACGTGACCCATAGCCCTACAGAATTGACAGAACAATGGAAGCTTTTCATAAACAATCTCCTGATGACGGCTAGATTGATGGAAAGGGACGTCTAACCAAAAAGAATCCACCAAAGGTTTTGAAACATCAATCTCAACACAAACACGTGCCCCATCTGTGCGAGACGCACATGCCGTGAAATTATCCCTCTTCAAGAACCGACCAAAAGCACCAGTTATAATACACAGCATAGATTCATGATAAAAATGGGAAGGAAGTCCAGGGAAAAATACCCAAACAGGTATCAGTGAGGAATCTTTATCTTCATCGAAATCTGGGGTCCAGATAGCAATCCTATAGGGTATGCCATCGAGATCTGAAGATTATCTTGCACATAGAGTGGCAAAGTCTTCTGCTGATGAAAAATGGATGAAAGCATTACTAACTGAGTAGAAGCCCTTGATACCCCCACCGCGCCATGATGTAACTCCGTATCAGATCCAGCGAAGGTCTCATTTTCTAAAATTTTAGAACAACAGTCTACCGGAAATGGGAGGCCGCCTGCTCCAATTCAGCTTTTGAAAAATGAAACCATAGGGCGCTTTCATTCTCTTTTGCCTGTTTCATTTCGATCTTCATCTCCGGGATAGGTTGAGGGCTATTCTGTACCATGGAGGTATAGGTTGTAGACCTCCATGCCGCCTTGATGGGTGGCCGAAGAGGAGGCACCCCTGCAATCCAGCCGTGCGGCGCTGCTAGGGTTAGTTGTTTAGAGAGAGATTAATGTATAGCGGGTTCAAAAAGGCTCTTCCACTTGATGGGGTTGGAGAAGAAACCAGAAACAAATAATCATGATCATCAAAGAATAATTAAAAGGTCTAAACACAATAATTATATCATTGTCCTCAACTGATATTTGCCCCCCTCTTGGATTGAAATTTGGTGCTTAAAGGGTTTTTTTGGTAAATGGTTTGTAGGATTTATCAAGCCTTGTAATAGAAAAACACTTAAGCATTTAGTGTTTTCTACCAAAACTTCAAAAACACAATGAGGAATTTGAATATGAATGAAAAGAATTTTATCTTTCTATTTTGGAATGGAATGTAATTTCAAATTATTTCAATAATGGTTTTTT
>CAIGRM010043039.1:0-20012 GCA_903798335.1 Fraxinus albicans
ACAATGTCAAACGAATACAAAATTTTAAAATTTTCCTGGTGGAAAATTATACCAATCAAACACACTTAATTAACAATACCCTGCAAAATAATTTCTAGGCAATTTGGAAAATTATACCAATCAAACACACTTAATTAACAATTCCCTGCAAAACAATTTATAGACAATTATTTTCCCTAAAAATCGTTTTCTTTCCATCCATTTTTCACCATTGCAATCAAACGCACCCTTAAATCTTTCTTATGAGCGTCGAGTTCGTTTAATATAAGATGAATTGAATCTATTAGTTCAAATTATTGTGCTGGATATGAAACATTTCCGTTTTTTCCCATTTTGAGGAATGAAAAGACAAAGCACACGTGCCTTTATCCACAACAAAGATTGAATTGAATCAACACTAGCATGGTTAATGATTATTTTATCAAATAATATTATTATATCTTTCACTGCAAATCCCCTCTGCATTCACAGATATCTGAACCGTTGGCTGAGTTTTTAAACTATCCCATCTGTTTGCTCAGAGGTTCAATTGTTGTTGCATTTGCAGAGAAGAAAACCTGAACAAAACAGAAAATCCCAATTCTCAACAGGTAAATGTGTTTTAGTTTAATTTTCGAGTAAAACTCCATTTGGTTAACTGATATTCAAAGAATTCCTTCGCTAGAAAAAATAATACTGCTGCTTCATACTAGTTGATTAAATTTCATCTTTTTGTCGGAATTTCAGAGAAAATCAAAAGAGAAAAAACAGTTGTGCATTATTGTCCGTATGAGGTGAATTTCTAATAAATTCTGTTCCACAATCTGTGCAAGTTTTAGCAGCTGTTTAGCAATACTCATACCATACAAAAAAAAATTCATAAAATCAATCCTTTCGACTTATTCAAGCAATGGATAAATATATATGTACATAATTATTGTACATAATTGATTACATATGCCCATATTATTCAAGCAATGGATAAATATATATGGACATAATTACTGTACCTAATTGATTACATATGCCGATGTGGAATAAATCCGACCGTGAATGTAAAGTGTGGAAAAGTCAAAAATTGTAGACTATCGATGTGCGCCACATGTCAATTATGTAATGTATTATGTAAATGATTATGTACTTGTAGCATGGTCCTTCAAGCAATAGCCTAGCTGTATGTTAGGTTTCCTTTAATTGTATATTATTTGTTTGATCTTGATTCTATTTTTAGAGATAATTCTCACTCATTAATGAACTATCAAAGCATGCTTGAAATACTTTTAAGCTTATATTTGTTCTTTTTCTCAATTTGGGTTTGTGGGATCTTATGTTTTCTCACCCTAACTAGTGTTTGAATCCTGCTCTGCAGTATGTGAAGAATCACTACTTGCTGTCCTATAGTCAACAGTTGAGATGTCTATTTTATCACTAGCAGCTGGGAATTTCATGAGAGGAGGACGAGGAGAGGGCAGTGGTTTAGGATTCGGGTTAAGTTCATATTTCGGAAATGAGCTTTTTGCGACTGATACTCGTGGGAGTTTGTTGAAAACCTCAAATCGTGTCCATTTCAAATACTTGGAAGGATCTAGGACAAGAAATGGGAGAACTTTTCGCGTTTTTGCAGAAGTTAGAAAGTGGAAGAAACAAGATTACCCATGGCCTGATGACGTTGATCCAAATACCAAATCACCCTTAAAGTATCTTTCTAGCTTCAAGCCTTTGGACGAGAAACCTAAAGCCGTGACACTTGCCTTTGAGAAGCCACTGGTTGATTTGGAGAAGAAGATCATCGAGGTTACTCATCTTTTATGCTGAATGCTATTTACTGATGGTCTGATTTTACCTCAAAACCATAGGATTGTGGTGGAAGCTATAGCAAAAAGAAAATCATAATCGTGCTTTGTTCATACCACTTTCACAAGTGCAAAAAAACATCAGCAGTAGATAATCGATGCTCTTTTGATTTTCATCTATCTGCAGATTCAAAGAATGGCTGATAATACTGGGCTTGATTTTACTGACCAAATTAATGCTTTGGAATTGAAGTATCAACAGGTAAATTTGATCAATGTTTCCATTTGACAGGTCAAGCAACGAGAAAACTCAACTGTATAATTTTCTTTGCTTATAAAACATCCTTCACCAGTACAAATTAATTGTTCAACTTTATAACTCTTTCTTACGAGTGTTTTGCAGTTGCATTTACCATTACATTTGAGGGATATCTGTTGTTTAAGTCATTTCGAAGATGTCTATCTGTTCATAAAAAAATATTGAAATTTAACAATCAGTCGAGATATTTGTGTCCCCTGCTTAAAAGTTTTATTTATAGCACCAATATTTAATTCAAAGAATCTTTGTGTTGAAGCTCTAAGCAATTCAGAATCTCAGATTGATGGAAATTGTTTGACTGAAGCTTCAATTGGTCCTAAATGTGCAGATCTTTTTCTTTATCAACAGATTCAGCATAGTTGGTTATGTAGAAGTTGCATGTTTTGTAAATTTTCAGTTACATTTTTGTTTATGTATGAACTTCTCTAGATGATATTCATGCAGTTCACTTTCTGAATTTTCTAGTGTTCTTTTAGGCTCTTAAGGATCTATACACGCATTTGACTCCCATCCAACGTCTAAACATTGCTCGACATCCAAACAGGCCTACCGTTCTTGATCATATCCTAAACATCACAGAGAAGGTAGATCTCAAGCTTTTTCTCACTGTGAAAATATTCTCCCATTAGTAATGGGGTCTTACTAATTAATATGTCATTAAGTGGGTGGAACTCCACGGAGATCGTGCAGGGTATGATGATCCAGCTATCGTGACCGGTATAGGAAGCATAGAAGGTAGAAGCTACATGTTCATAGGTCATCAAAAAGGAAGGAACACAAAAGAAAACATTATGCGCAACTTTGCAATGCCAACTCCTCATGGGTATGTTTCCAGAATCATCTATGAGAAAAAAACATTATGAATTTTACCCAAGATTCGTGAGTTTCAGAAATCTTAATAGCTCTTTTGACGAGTCTATTGGTGCATTTTTCTTATATATCTCCTAGTCACATATTACAGATGCGTTATAATATTTACCAATAAGTGAGAAGACCTTCTTTTCAGTAGCCATCCAATACCATCTAGTGATCTGACATCACGTGAACTGCATCTGTAGCTCTGCATTGGTATTACTTAGTGAAAAGGATAGGCATGCAAGCCAGACTAACAATATGATAGTTTTACAGTTATAGAAAAGCTTTGCGAATGATGAAATATGCTGACCATCATGGATTCCCCATTGTTACATTCGTAGACACACCAGGGGCCTTTGCTGACTTGAAATCTGAGGAACTGGGTCAGGTATGTGTTTGAATCTATGCTCACTCTCTTCATATGCTAACATTTGGATAAATTACAGCTTATCTGTATCAATTGATGTCACCTACTTACAGGGTGAAGCAATAGCCCATAATTTGAGGACGATGTTTGGCCTCAAAGTCCCAATCATCACAATCGTAACTGGTGAAGGTGGCTCGGGTGGTGCTCTTGCCATTGCTTGTGCCAACAAGTTGATGATGTTAGAGAACTCGGCATTCTATGTTGCTAGGTGAATTTTAATCCCAGACTCCCAGTTGTTTGTCAAGGACAAATGATCTTCATCGAGTATATGAAACTTGTTACTATATTAATTTCTCAAAATTCGAGCCTTTTAAGGCATTCCCTCTGGCAAACTGGTGAAGCGGCATAATATTGAATAGCAAACTGCAAACATCTTGATACAAGTTTTTGAGTTGATGGTGGTACAACATTGGTGATATTTTTGGTTAAGGTTAAGACTCGGGTTATTTTTCAACTACCTACAAAATGGGAAGAGGATTATTCTGTCCATAGATTCTATCCATGGGAAGAGGTCCAAGAGGATTTTTCCATCCATCCATTTTAGCCTTTTTTTTCCGATGATCGTCAATTGGCTTTATCATATATTCTATAAAATCTTGTGTTTTTTTTCTTTTACTCCTTGATGTTGTTTTTATTTCTTCATGAATGATATATTCCCTTTACCAGTCCAGAAGCATGTGCTGCAATCTTGTGGAAATCATCACAGGCGTCTCCAAAGGTATATGATAAATTCAAGATGAAATTTCCTGAAGAATGATTTAAATTAACCAAAGTTTTGATATTCCATTAAATAGGCAGCTGAAAAACTGAGGATTACAGCCCAAGAACATTACAAGCTGAGGATAGCAGATGGTATCATCCCTGTAAGGACATTGATCTTCTACCATTTTGAGGTTTGCCTTGGTCATAGGCAGAGAAAATTTAGGACAGAGCAACATATTAAAAATAATAAAACTGAGTCATATGAAAAGATCCAACTCAATAAATGTATAGATCCCTGATATGGATATTGGGAGAACCATACTTCAAAATTTAGCTGTTGAAGTTGGAAAACCCAAATCTATATAAACTACATATTGAAAGCCCATACTTTCAACGTGGGATTCAAATCTCTATACCTTGCATGGGAACCATAACAATCCACCACGCTTCGCAATCTTGGCGCCCATGTCGGATTGTCTTTGTACTGGCCCATGACTAGTCCCGAGCGAACATTGCTATGTCAACGTCACTACCAGCGTCGCTGGATTGCAAATTGCAATTGAGAGATACGGTGCCTGCTCTAATACCATTGATATACATTTTGGGAAATCCATACTTCAAAAGCTAGATGTTGAAGTTGGAGAGTCCAAGTCTATATAAACCACCGAAAACCCATACTTTCGACGTGGGATTCAAGTCTCCATACCTTGCAATGGGAACTGTGACAATCCCCTAATTTGGTATATCTAATCAACATGATGAAAACTGTTGTTCTTTTTCTTTCATTTCCATTTTTATTTGGTACACGTCCATTGCTTGTATTAGAGACACGCACCTCCTTTCATCTTGAGCTTGAGTGCAGCAGGCACTTCTTTGCTTTTTAACGATTTTGCCTTTACATTCTTCAAAAAGCGGCATGTGAATTATTCCAAAATCATCTTTACGCCTTTTTTCATTACAAGTAGTTGTCAAATGGCAGGAACCTCTAGGCGGTGCACATGCTGATCCTGTATGGACATCTCAAAATATTAAGGAAGCTATTCTCGAGGCAATGGAGGTGAATCATTTGCAGTTTTAGTCCCTCAAAAGTTAATGCTGCTGTGTTCTATTATAAATTTATAACAATATGAAGTTCCAATCAAACAAGTGAACTTCCGATCAAAGGCAGTTCTCTTTTATACTAGTACAGAAAATTTTGTTGTAAAAAGAATGAAATAAAATTTGTAATTATCCTTGGTTCTACGCCGTTTATATCCAAACCATTTCAGTTTCTACATTTCTCCTGACATTGACATCTTTCTTGTTCTAGGAATTGACAAGAATGGATAAAGAAGCATTACTTCGACACCGAATGCTTAAATTTCGTTCGATTGGAGTTGGAGGGTTCAGAGAGGGTTCAGAGGTGGAACCTGAGAGGAAACGGAACATGAAACTGTCTGAGGTGAATGCACCAAAAGTCGCTGACATAGAATCCGACATTGAGGATCTCAGGAAAAAGATACTCGAAGCTAAGGGACCGCCTGATCCAATTACCAGCCAAAAAATCAAGAAATTTCAAGAAGATCTTGATCAGGAGATGACCAAGGCGTTTACTTCAATGGGCTTGCTTGATCGGATAGAATCTCTTAATCTGGAGCTGGCTAGGTCCCCTAATCCAGATCAAGCCCTGAATTATGAACTCAAGGAGAAAGCAAATAAAATTGTACAAGAATTTAAGAAAAATCTAGCACGACCTGGAGACTATCTCTGGTTAAAGCAAAAGCTCCAAACACTCAGCATGGTTAGCAGGCTTATTGAATTGAAAGAGAGAAGCGAGAAATTGAAAAGCCAGGTCAATCAAAAAATTCCAGCAGAAGTAAAAGCCAAAATGGACCTTCTAAAAAAGGCTCGGGAAAAGTTGTCGACTGGTAATCAAGTAGACGAGAATCTGTCTGAGGAACTAGAAAGGGCAAAGAAAGAGCTGGAAGAGGTTCTAAGATCGGCTAACTTGGAAGTTATTGGACTGGTGAAGAAAAAGAACATAACTACTCCTCCTGAATTGAAAGAAAAGATTGTGCATTTGAACAGAGATATCACAGAGGAGATTGAAAAAGCAGTAAACGAGAAGGAAGGCATTGGTGGGAAAATTGAAGAGTTGAAAGTCGAGATGGCGAAAGACTATACTTCGGAAAAAGTGAAAAAGCTGGAAGCAGAGATAAAGGAAGGTATTGCTATTGCTCTTAATGTCACCCCACTTAAAGAGAAGGTTGAGAATTTAAGAGTGGAAATGTCGTCATTCGGTAAGGAAGTCAACAATGGCAGATTGTAAAGTTAAATCTCCGTTCTTCCTCACTCGAGAGGGGTTGGGGCCGAGGGGATACTTCGCGTAAAATCTTGTATGCATTCAGTATAATATTGGTTATTGACATTGAAACTGTCCATTGTTGTAACTTAAATTTGTGTCTTCTTGTATCCATGTTGATTTTGTTTGTTGCCTGTTTCTGTTATGATTCCTGATGAGCGCCACTTATTTATTGGTCCATTTTGCTGCAGATATTAGACCCAACACGTGCTGTTATGCAATGTGAAGCAACTGAGAACTCAGTAAAGAGATCAATATTGCTGTTCACTATGCTGGATTCTATTTTTCCTAATTTTTCAATTTTGAGTCTATTGTTTCGTTGTCGAATTATTGGGATATTTTGACATCCATATTTCTTCGTTTAACGCTTGTGAAGTACTTGCTTGGGTGAGTTAAAATATAATTTAATGACCGCGCTCCAAATAATATGTGGATAAAAAGTAGATGTTATTATCGTCGTTCTTTTATTTACATCACATTTGTACTTGAAGGTCCTTAATCTCTACTGATTTTCGTACTCATGTCCTTAACTTTTTTCACTACATTACGTTCATTGACGTAGGGGTTTGTTTGAACCCTATTTTTTGGGAGAACAAATTTTGTAATTGTGATTATTTGAAGAATGTACAGTTAAAAAGTAATGAAAATTTTTGAGTCAACATTTAAAATTATTTTATTAAAAAAATGTGTGATTGAAAATAAGTTCAAAATAAAATGAGTTTTTGAAGAATAAGACTCAAGCAATGGTTAATTTAGGGGCTCGTTTGAGATGATTTTTGAAAAGCCAAAATGATCTTTTAAAAACACTTTCTAAATATGAAGCTCTTTTAAAAATTAGTTTATAAACAAAAATAAATGTAACTTCCCCAAAAAGTTCTTCCATATAAAGTAAAAACAAAAGTTATGTCGAACAGCCCTAGACACCATTTTTGTCCAAATATTATGCTTACATTCATTTAAATGAGGGGAAAATATTTTTATAAAATTGTTGTATTTCTTATTTATTTTGTTTGATTAAAATATTAGGGATAAGTATTTTTACGCCTTCCTAACGATTCTTTTGGATGGAGACCATTATTAGAAACAAGATATATAGTTAATATAACACCTATTTGGTTCAATTAAAAATATGGTTGGACAAGACTCTCGAATCGAACCAAGCAATTCTTCTTAAATTAAATATCGAACGTGTATCTAAATCAAGAATTGACGGGTTCGGTTTGGTTCTCGGTTCTAGACCTAGAACCGAATAATCGAATCTTCCTAATTTTTTAAATTTTTTATCTTCAATAAGTCAAATTATTTTATTTTTTTCTACATGAATTTGCTAACTAATTAATTTAGTTCAAACCTAAAATATGATTTTACTATTTTTAATTTTCAGCCAAACTCAACTTAATCAAATTGATCTAAATTTTACTCGAATATCTTATTCTACCGTAGTATTATTTCTGCCGTTCTATTATTTTGAACTCGCTATCTTCATTTTCTTGTGATTTTAACAGTCATATCTATGACGAACTCAACAAAGAAATGTGCAAAATATATAATTAGATTGGACTACGTTATTTTGTAAGAGTTAGATTGAACATGTTATAATCGAAATAATGTAGCGTTATTATAAATATAAAAAAAAAATTATTGTACGAAACTTGGGAACCGAATCGAATCGAACCAAATGGAACTGAACCCGAACGGTTCCATAATTAAATTTGGATCCGACAGTTCCACTTCCCAAATACCCGAAAATTTCGGTTCGGTTCGGTTCACTTCAGAACCGAATCGGACCATGTCAGATTAAAATTTAAGTTAAAAATTAATTTTTAATTTTAACTTAACATTTCACGCGACCAACAATTTTTTAATCACACATTTGATCAATTATTACAAAATCAACTAAAAATTTGGGGTATGTTCTCTTTACAATTTTCAAGCCGTTTTTTGTTTTCGATTTTCCAAAACAGTGAAAACGTATTCTCTTTCCTATTTTCGAAAATGCGTTTTTGAAAATAAGTTAAAAATTTACAAAGAAAACCCAAAACGACAAATTTGTCGTTTTGGGTGTTTTCAGTTATAATTAAGTCAAAATTTTCAAAATGCGTTTTGTGTGTACGTTTTCTATTTTCGATTTTTTAAAATAGTAAAAATGCGTTTTCTTTCACATTTTCGAAAACGCGTTTTTGAAAAAGTTAAAAATTTACAAAGAAAACTCAAAACGACAAATTTGTCGTTTTAAGTGTTTTCAGTTATAATTAAGTCAAAATTTTCAAAATGCGTTTTGTGTGTTTTCAAAATACCAAAAAGAACACATTTTCAACAACATTAAAATGAACACTCAAAATACAAAACTCAAAATAAATTCAAAATTCAAAACACAAAGTTGAAACACAAAGAGAACATCCCCATAGTTTTTATATAACTCAAACATGGACACAGTGTTCAAGACGAAAATGTGAGAAAAAAAAGTTGAGAACAAAAATGAAAAAAAGTGAAAACATTGAGAGCGTTCCATAAATTTTTATCAAATTTTCAATTGATCATATTTTAATTTTAATCACATATTTTCTAATTATATAATTTTTATCAACTTTTCAATCAATATTTTATTATTTTTATCAAAATTTATTAAAAACTTTTGTCAAACGATCTCGGGTTAAATGTCCAAATAATCAGTGAACTTATGTTTGTATTTTCGATTGCTCACTGAAGTTTAAAATGTTAATTTTGACCACTAAACTTATCCGAATGTTAGACGTTACTCATTGACATAGCATTTGTTTTAAACCCCTAACAAAATTGGTGACGTGGCTAACGAAATGCACATGTAAGAAAAGTATCTTTGATTCCTTATCGAAATTTGAAATGGTCGAAATTTGGTCACTTAACTAATAAAAATAACGTCGGCCTGTTGTTCACTAAAAAATGTATACTGCAAGGACACGTGTCACGTACACATAATAAAATGAATAAACGAATCCGAGTTAGTAATTCCATGAAGAATGATTAATTAATTACATAATAGTTAAATTTAATTTTGACAACGAAACATATACTAAGTTTATTTTTTGAAATGATGAAAATAACTTAAATTTTTACAAAAATAACGAAAAGATCAAATAATAAAATCGAGGAAATATCTTATATGTGCGCATTTCGTTAGCTATGTCACTAATTTCGTTAGAGACTTGAAACGGATGTTAACGTTTGGATAAATTTAATGATCAAAACTCGAATTTTAAACTTCAGCAAACAATTGAAAATGCAAACATTAATTTAGTGATTATTTGGACAATCCACTCAACAATCTCTTGAACTCTTTCCAAATAAGATTACGAAAAAATAATAGATAACTGCAAGTTCCAGACAAATACAAGGTCCGGTTAGCAAAATCACATATATCCTGACACCCTAGAACGGGTCGCATCTCACCGTAGACTCCTGGCAATTTCTCTCTCTAAGCGCTTTGATTTTCAGTTTTCAGTGTCGAATTCTTCCAAAAATATTTTCTCATTTTTGAGTGACAGTCAAATTCAAGCAATTTCATTTTCTCTACACTCTAGACCACTGTTTCCTCCCAGCAGATTAGCAGAAAAACCCTAATAGCAATCGATTAAAAGATTTGGATTAGAATTTTCGTTTTCTGTATGTTTAGATAATTCGATTTTGTTTGTATAAAGGTCGATCGAGTTTTGTAAGTTTATTTTCTGTAATGAGTTCTAGAGCGAGATATCCACCTCCAGGAATGGGCGGCGGCCGAGGAGGAGGCGGTGGCGGCATGAACCCAAACCCTTTTCAACCTAGAAATCCTACGCAAAACTACATTACAAGGGGCCCAACACCGAATAATATGAATAACCAGACGTTTCATAACCCTCAGCAACAGCAGTGGCTCCGGAGGACTCAGCTTCCTCCTTCTGACTCAACTGTCGACGAGGTTGAAAAGACCGTACAGTCTGAAGCAGTTGATTCGAGGTTAGGCTTTTACTCTTCCAAATCAGGAATACGAGTTTTTGGTATTTTAAGATTAGTTCATTTAACCGAATTCCCGCAAATATTTTGTTCATTTTTACTTCCAGGAACCCAATAGTTTTTTTTTTTAAGGCAATAAAGTGGAATGCCATACCCTATATTTTGTATTTTGATTGAATCAAGCATTGCAAACTGAACAGAAAGAAGAGGATCCAATTTCGATTATTTAATATCACAAAGTTCAAATCTGTGAAAATCTGAAACGTGGCATCGTTGGGACTCTTACCTAAGAACTGATTCACCTTTTAGTTCTCTGGCACTGCTTTTTCTAGTGGACCAGTGGTCCTGATGGTTTAATTGGAATGCACAGGAGATCTTCGAAGAAAGTTGGGGTGCAGTTGGCCTGGCATACATGTTCTCGAATTCCATTAGTTTTATATCTGCTGATTGTTCCAACCTTGTTATTAGGGAGGTCTATCTTGTTTGAAGTGCAATATTTAAGAAAATTTTGCTTTTCGATTTTTTCTCGTCATTCTATTTGTAGAGCTATAAGGAGACGCACTCCGTTTCCTACTTTTTTTCCTCCTCAATGTTCTTTTTATGTAAATACACTTAGGTCAATAGATAAACACAGGAAGGCATGGAGGCATGTTAATATGGACCTTCACGAAGTAAATCCTAATGTAAAAGCAACAGGAAATGAAATTGTATTATTGTATATTTCATGTGAATGTGGTGAATTCAGTTTCTATCATTGAGGGTATTGTTCCATATCCGTCATGATATGTCAAATTGCATTCATCTGATATGCTCATTTTGCGATATAGATGGCTCAAAATTATGAAAATATAGTTTAGCAATGTCTACATATTAGCTACTAAAACAAGCACAAATAACAAAACACTAAGATTTTGAGAGTAATAATGCTACTTAATTCATACACAATGATTATATGGATTATATTGATGCTTAGCGTCAAACTTTCCACCAGGATAATAATTTCCACAATTACACTAAAATAATGCAACAAAGGTATGCGTTAATAACTTGACCTGAAATGGCACTTCCATTAAATCAATTAAAATAAAAAACGTTAAGCCTTGGTTCAGGATGAGTCCATTAAAATGTGTGATTGAAATGAAGTTTGACCATTTATAAATGATTTATAAATTTCCAAGCGGAGTGTAAATGATAAACAAAAAAGTGTATAAGGAATATATGTTCTCTTATTCTTAAAGGAAGCTTTAACCTTAATGAACCATTTTTATGCAATTGAAAGAAAATCAGTGATGAATAAATAAATTTGACATCTGAGCATTTGACCTAAATATAGAAGTTGTGTTTAGTAACCACGAAATAGGATGTAACTGCAAGCCTGCTTTTCTCTCTGCAATTTTATACTAAAACACACTAGATTGCAAAAGGAACTAAAACTATCAGATGAGGACAATGTCAGAATGAAATAGTGAAATGGAAATGGCCTTTACAATTGTGAGCCGACTTGGACTTGGTTGAGCCTTGAACTATGATTATTTAGTTTACCAAAATTATGTAGTGTTCTTTTTTGGGATGAACATTGTGAAAAGTTCCTCCGAGATTCGTCTTGTTTAATTGACACAATCTTATTAACTATTATTCTTTTCTTTTTCATCAGTTCGCAAGATTGGAAGGCAAGTTTAAAGTTACCACCATCGGACACTCGTTACAGAACGGAGGTAAAGAGTTTCAATGACATGCTTGTCTATGTGTTGCTTAGTTCATTTTATCTTCTGGGATATATTTAATTACTGCTATTAATTAGTTTCTTTACTTGGAAAGTTTAAGTTTTGTTATGATAGTGAATTACCTCAATAAATTTATCATTTAATCATAAAATTAAGAAAGGCCTTAGCCAAATCTGATCAACTATTGACCTAGTTAATTGCAGTTAACTATTTTTTGGTAAGAGAACTTCAAATGAAATTGGAATTTACTTTGAGAAATCATATCAATCATGTTCTTACTTCTTAGTCATCTCTTTTTTACGATCATTCACTGACACTGTGCTTTCTTTACATGCTGCATCCATTAATGTGAAAAGTGCTACATTTATTTCATCCTTAGTCTTTTGTATTTAGTGCCTTATCTTTTCTAATCATTACTTTCAACCGTAATCTAGTTAACAAACGGCCCTGGAGTTTGTCACTACCTCTTTCAGCCAGTCTAATGTTAGTAGCTGTAAAGAGAAATTTGAGAAAAATAATGTTTTGAATAGTGATTATTTATTTATTTATTTTTTGGAGAATGTTTGGTTAAAATGTATGGAAAAGTTTTTGATTTACGTGTAGAATATTTTATTTTATGAATATGTAGTTGAAATTGAAAATGAGTAAGAGAGAAATAAAGAGTTTTATTAGTTTAAAGGGAGTCAAACAGGGGCTTTATGAGGTCAAACACAGTATGTTATTCACTTCCATATCACTATCTCACTTTCCTTTTTTCTTCTTTAATTCCTTAGTGCCACGCAATGTATTGATCATGAGGCCTGAAGCATGTTTAGGCACATAGTCTCTCTTTGTAGATAGTTGAACAGTTTGGTTCTGAATAATGTGGGTAATGAATGCTCTGTAGTCTGCCCTATCTCCTGCCAGATGAACACAAGTAAATAACTAATAAAATATTAAAAATTAACAATTTTGAAAAATTCAAGTGAACACTGTCAGACAACAGATAATAATAATAGGGTTGCTTTTGAATTCGATTATTGAAAAAAAAAAGTACAGTGGACGGCTTTTAGGAGTACATGGCAAGTAGGCTCCCTAAACTTTGGGTAATTAGTATTACTCTCAATAATGTTTTCTTCCATTCTATTTAAATCTTTTATCGTCATTATCTCTCTACGCTAAGTTTGCTATATTATATTCACATATTCTTTCCTTCTTAAAATGACATCTCGATTCTAAGATCTAAGAGTGACCTTGTGCTTGTATTCTGCATAATAATACAAACGTAGGCTTGTTTGTTTGCATGCAACACTTGCCAGATCTCCCAGATATTGCTTGAGCTTCCTCGTTCCTGAAATGTTGTTTCGGTTGTTTTCTTCCCACCTTAAGCTTATATTTGCCTTGTTATATTGGCTGGTCACAGGAAGCACAATAGAAGTCACCATGCTGAGAATAACTGGAGCTTTTATATTGTATACTTTTCTCGCTTGCTCAACTTAAATTGTCATTTATCAACATGTTATCCAATTAAATAGTTCAGTTGATTTCAATGGGGTTGACTATGCAAGCTAGTTCTCTTTGGATAATCAGTCTTTTGACTTCTGGAGTTCTAGATCATTTCTGCATTATTTCTTCTTTGATGTCGGGTAATTTAGTAAGAAGCTATAGTAGTTGACGAGTATCCTGATTGCTATTTTGAATTTTCTTACAGGATGTGACAGCTACCAAAGGAAATGAATTTGAAGACTATTTTTTGAAACGTGAGCTGCTTATGGGAATATATGAGAAGGGCTTCGAGAGACCGTCTCCGATCCAGGAGGAGAGTATTCCAATTGCTCTCACTGGAAGTGATATTTTAGCAAGAGCCAAAAATGGAACAGGGAAAACTGCTGCCTTTTGCATACCTGCCTTGGAGAAAATTGACCAAGACAACAATGTTATTCAAGGTTTTATTCTTATCCATCTTTCTTGTAAATGCAGCATACTGCAATTTCTCTTGGAGGACTTTACATTCTAGGAGAATAAGGGCATTACATATAATAAAAATTAGCTAGATCTTGTGCATTTTGGGAGCTGAACAGTGGTTAAGATAAATACATGGTAGCAGTAACTATTGTTATTGTACTTCTATAGAAGCAAGAGTAAATTCTGTTTTGCTGCTCTATATGATTTTATTCTTATATTTATATGAAGGGGTTTTGTAAGGATCCCAGTAGTATGGTAATCTGTGTGGTAAATTTGATGCCTTAATGGGTAACTATTTTGCTGATCTTGATACTGTCTTGTTTTCTAGTTTCTTCTATTTTATTTTCTTAACTGGGCCTCTCACCAATTTGCATTGTTTCAGTTGTCATTCTTGTCCCAACCAGAGAATTGGCTCTTCAGACGTCACAAGTATGTAAAGAACTTGGGAAGCACTTAAAAATTCAGGTCATGGTTACTACAGGTGGAACTAGCTTAAAGGATGACATAATGCGTCTTTATCAACCAGTTCATTTACTTGTTGGAACTCCTGGAAGAATCCTTGATCTTGCAAAAAAGGGTGTTTGCGTTTTGAAAGATTGCTCTATGCTTGTAATGGATGAGGTACAGAAATGTGTTTTTGTCTCCACATTTCCCTTTTATTAGAGTCATTATCAGGGTCCTTTTTTTTTGGATGTCGAATAATGCTGATCTTCTCATACACGCTTATGTTGCCTATTTGCCTAAAATGTATGAAGTAAAAGGGCAGGGTGCTAAATTTGGATAACAGTCGTACACCCCCTGCTTGATCCACATTCTTAAAAAAATGCACTCTTTCAATACTCATTTTCAATCACACAATCTTCAATAAAATAATATTACACACAAATCCAAAACTTTTCCTTCTTTTTTAACCACATATTTTCCATCACATCACTATTTAAAATGCATTCTTTCATTAAGAATGTGCATCAAACAGGGGCATAGTGATCTTTTTGAACTTTTCTTGCTTTGAAGTGGGGGTTTAGTATTGCTTAGTTATTATAATGATGATAGCTTTCCACTTTAAGTGGTTGATTATGGACATCCTATTTGATATAGATTTTGTCCCTCCTGCTTTCAAATATGAAAGAATGTAATATTAATGGGCAATCTACAGAGTAGAACAGGATGTAATCTTATCTTATTTGTGCTGTTGCTTTCAGGCTGATAAGCTTTTGTCTCCAGAATTCCAACCTTCTATTGAGCAGTTAATTCATTTTATGTCTCCAAAACGTCAAATCTTAATGTTCTCTGCTACCTTTCCTGTTACGGTGAAAGATTTTGAAGATAGATACCTGCAGAAGCCCTATATCATCAACCTTATGGATGAGCTTACCTTAAAGGGTATAACACAGTATTATGCTTTTGTGGAAGAAAGACAGAAAGTTCACTGCCTCAACACTCTATTCTCAAAGGTTCAAGCTGCAGTTTTTTAATTGATTACACAGCACACACTTTTGCCTTTGTCAGGTAATTTTGCTGTGTGAGTTATATGTTCATTAATATTCCTTCCTGCAGCTCCAAATAAACCAATCTATTATTTTCTGCAATTCCGTGAATCGAGTAGAACTTCTTGCTAAAAAAATCACGGAGCTTGGCTATTCTTGCTTCTATATTCATGCTAAGATGCTTCAAAATCATCGGAACAGAGTATTTCATGATTTCCGCAATGGTGCCTGCAGGAATCTCGTTTGCACTGGTATTCACTCTTATATTTTTGTCTTGCCAGTTGCCACAACTGCACTTTCCATCTTGCAATTGTTTTCAGTATTTGTGTGGATTGTCTGCAAATGATCCTGGTAATTTGATTGATGGTGTTGGTTACATTGTTTTAAAAAGTGCCAAAGGCTTATGAAGTTGCCTTGAGGCACGCCTAATATGAGGCATTCATTAAACCCCTCGGAGATTGCACAGTAGTATAATTTGTAAGGCTAACACTCGGAGATGCTCATGCCTCATGGCATCAGCCTCACAGAAACTGGGGTTGTGTGCTCCTTCATTTTGCCCTTTCTGGCCTTCTATTACTGGCCTTAGTTTTGGGGGCTAGATGTTTTTATATCTCAGAATATTTTATGGCCTTAAGGATTTTTCGCACTATGTTAAACACAACCCAACACTAAAAACTAGGATAAAAAAGGAACTGGAAAGAGGAAGGAGAGCAAGTGAAGCATGAGTTCCCTATATTTTGTACCTGAAGTGTGATAAACCCCTTTCCCAAGTGATATGGAAGACTGACTGCCTTTTTTTTTTTGGTTCTAGTAGAAAGCATATTACAATTTTGTTGCGTGATTACCCATTTGACAGTGCTAATTATGATCTATTTGATTTTTGTTTGCAAGTTAAACTATTAATTTTGTAGATTTTTTTTATTATGAATTTTCAAGATGGTTTAAATTATTATGGACATAATTTTGTAGATTTATATTTTATGAATTACTTAATTTGTTCATGTTGAGGCTTACTCCTACCTAATAGTTAGAATGCCTTGGTAATCGATTGGATATTTTTGAACATTGGTTGATCTTTAATGATATGGTTAATAATGTGTAGAACAATAACGAGGGTACTAACCAGAAATTTCTCGCATGACTTTTTCATCATCAATATTATGCGCATGATTATTCTCATCATATAGTCTTTAATGCCAGGTGCCTTCTTGATCACTTTCTTAGTATTGAAGTGGAAATTAGAAATCTGTAGTTAAGCGTTTTTTCTTTTTTAAATTTTCCACTCTCCATCTTTTTCACATGCTTTTGGGTGGAATAAAGTTCCCAGTGTCTTGCAGACATTTAAAATAATGCCATGATTGTATTGGTGGTTTTGTCCTATTAATGACTGTATCCCCCAGTCTGTCTATCTATCGACGTGTTAAGGATATGCTGAAACATTCATTTGAGATTGCCAGTTTATTTTTTGCCCTTTTGAAATTTCAAATTTGGTTCTTGAACGGGGCATATTGCTGTATATTATCCCACAGATAGATGGAGAATAAATGGATTTGACCTCTGCCATTCATTCAATTTCGATTCCGATTCTTTCCCTTGCCATATGATTGTTCTTTTCCCTTTCCTCTTGTGTTCAAATTGCAGATCTATTTACAAGAGGGATTGATATTCAAGCAGTCAATGTCGTTATCAATTTTGATTTTCCTAAGAACTCAGAAACTTATCTTCACAGGGTAAGTTAGCCTGGATGTTTCTGTACTATTCCTGCTCATTGTGTGATTTTCTTATGGATGTTATTGAATGTTGTAGGTTGGCCGATCTGGAAGGTTTGGACACCTCGGTTTAGCAGTGAACCTGATTACTTACGAGGACCGCTTCAATTTGTATGCATGCCATTTCTTTAGTTTATGACCATATAGGTCTAGTTAATTAGGGTCGTCGATATTGTAACTTTCTTTTTTATGTTTCTTGTCTCTATTCTTGCAGGTATAGGATTGAACAAGAACTTGGGACAGAGATCAAGCAGATTCCTCCACATATAGATCAGGCTATCTACTGTCGGTGACCTAGAAGTGGCTATTTTGTTGCAAAAGTGGTACTACTGGTGAGTCATAGAACGTGCATATTTGTGCTTTTGTATAATTGAATAAGCTTTCAACTTCTCTCTAATTCACTTTGAGCAGTAATTCGAAGTCACAAGGGCTTCCTTGTACTGTCCAAGTTTATCTCACCTTTTGAATCTCTTTTTTAAGAATTATCAACTGATGTGATGAGTTGATCTTTCAGCTTTTTAACTATTATAAGTTCTGTTCAATACACCTTCCAACATTAATTTCTATCATTTGCGTATTTATTAACCTTCATATAACTACTATTCTCGAGTTCCATGGAGACTTGTGCTAAATTTGCCCGCATTTTCTTGTTTTTGGACAGGAAAATCGTGCTCCTCATTTGCAGAGGTACAATGATAGAACATCTTACGTATGAATTTGGTCTTGGACGAATTATATCTGGCTTTTGAGTCGGACAATGCCATAATTTCTTACATTTTTGGGCATTGCATGGTGTCCTTCAACTATATCAAGAATTTGCAAAGTACATGTGATCAGGATAAAATGCTGGTTTCGCTTTGCTAGTGCAGTCGAATTGTGTGAACCATTCCCTCCCCCCCCTCCCCCCCTCTCTTATTTTCTGCTATTAGGGTTGGCTTGTAAATCAGTCAACTCTGTATGTGTTTTTTCGTTTTGGTGAAAATGCCCGTCTCCTCTGTCAACTTCCAGTTTCCACGCTAAAAAAATTAAGAGTTCCTGCATTTTCGTCTTCGCTTCAGATCTATGTTGGTGAAAGAAAAGATGTAACTTTAGATTATGAGATAGAACCTTTTTATGTATCTGAAGAGTGTTAATTCGGACGACTGCGAATGATGTTTCATGTCCATTACGTTATTGTATGTGTTGGTTTGGATTATGCGGTCAAACAATTTTTCTGTTCTATTTTATAAGGACTATTTTAGAACTGATAATTTATCCTACAA
Organism: Fraxinus albicans; assembly: GCA_903798335.1. Lineage (NCBI taxonomy): Eukaryota > Viridiplantae > Streptophyta > Magnoliopsida > Lamiales > Oleaceae > Fraxinus > Fraxinus albicans. The sequence continues at coordinate 18,572 of CAIGRM010043039.1, forward strand.
AGCATTAAAAAATTTCAATAATTTTAACTGGAACTTGAACTTGAACTTGCTGAATGAATTGGTCAATTGGAGATAGAGACTGAAAATGAAATGTAGTGGGTGTCTGCTCATAACTGGGGTAGTTGATATTGTAAGACGACCGACCTATAGTTTGTCGATACCTGTCTTTGACCAATTGTTGCTGTCAACATACTCACTGGACATTTAGGTCTAGAATCTAAACATTGCAATACAATAGGCTAGGCTAATATGAATTTTGACTTCTTGTTCCCGCCTTTACTTGTCTCTCTTTTATGGAGCACCTTTAGCTTATCAAAGGGTTTGTTTGAGCCTCTCTTTTGGGAAACTAATAGGAATTTTTTGAAGGATGTGTGGTTAAAAAGTAAGAATTTTTTTGAATTTACGTATAAAGTTATTTTATTAAGAGAATGTACGATTGAAAATGAGAGGAAAAAAATGAGTTTTTAAAGAATGTGGCACAAATAAGGGCCAAATTTGCATGAGATAAGTTTAGTGGTGGCAATAGTCGAGTAGAATCAAATTGACCCTTAGCACTCAAGCTCGGCTTGTGTGGATACGAGTCAATTTTTTTTTTAATGATAAAATAAGCCAAAAATGAGCCATCCCATGAGTTGGCTCGGTTCATGAAACTTTTTTCGAGCTCGGCTTATAGAGCATATGAATTCGACATATGAGCTTGAGCAGTGAATGGATTGGGTCGAAGAAAATCAAACTGATGATATCTGTTTATCATCTTCTAGGTAGATTCTAAACTTGTATGGCGTTTCTCAATTGAATCGTTCTTTTGTCATTTTCAATTGAAAAATGCTATTCATCCCCAGTGGGGATGTATCCTCAGTCTATGTAGATGTAAATGATTGGTTAAATGATAGGTAAAATTAAATGACTTATTTAATTTTACCTATCATTTAATGTCACATTAACGTCACATAAACTGGGGATCATCCCCAGTGGGGATGAATAGTATTCCTCTTTTCAATTGGAGCTGCAAAGTTGAAGAGTCGAGAAACTTAACTCCATTATTGTCGTTACAGGATATTTTGATTTAAGTACAGTTTTAAATTTTATCAACCTCTTTTTTTCCTAACATCCAAAAGAACGAAACGTGGAAAAGGGGGGCAAGAAGTGGAAACCGAGATGTTAAAGTCAAATCACAAGAAGAAAAGGAACGCGTTAATTAGTCCTGCCGTTGCAGTAGTTCGTACTCCTGTATGAATCCTGTCCCCCCCATTAATGCACTTTCACACAGATGTGTGTACACAGAGCCTGTTTGATATAAATTTTCATTTTCTACAGTAAATCAATTCTCATTTTCAACCACACATTCTTCAATAAAATAATATTTTCCATCACATCAAAACTTTTTTCTTCTTTTTCAACCATACATTTCTCATCACTAGGTGTAAGCAACGTGCAATGC
>CAIGRM010043059.1:0-10091 GCA_903798335.1 Fraxinus albicans
TAATAGGTAGAATAGTTACAGTTAATCCGTCTGAAGGTGAAAGATATTATTTACGTGCTTTATTAAATCACATTTAGAGGTCAACTTCTTTCGAACATCTAAGAGTTGTAAACGGTGTATTGGCATCCACATTTCGTGAAGCAGCTCTCTTGCACGGTTTATTAAGTGGAGATAATAATTGTGAATTATGCTTAGTAGAAGCAATTGTTTATCAAATGCCTCCTTCATTGCGTAGGTTATTTGCTACTATATTAACTTTTTGTAGTCCTAACAATCCACGTCTTTTATGGAGTAAGTTTAAAAATTATATGTCTGAAGATTTTATGCAACAAGGTATGTCGTGTAATGCTGCTAAAATTAAAGCATTGCAATGTATAAATTCTGTATTAGAACCATTGAATAAAAATATAAATGATTATCAATTAGTGCCATTTAATACAAGCATGGGTGAAGATGAAGTGTTAGCTACCATGATTTCTGAAGAAATGAGATATAATAGCGATAAAAATTACAATTTTGATATAAATGATACTTTGAATAAAGAGCAAAGGCATGCTTATAATACGATTTTAGACCGAGTTTTAAGTGATCAAAGTGGCTTGTTTTTTGTTGATAGACCTTGTGGAACAGGTAAAACGTACTTGTAAAAAGCTTTACTGACGTCTATAAGATCAAAAAATCTCATTGCTTTAGCTACTGCTTCTTCTGGAGTAGCTGCATCATTGCTACCAGGTGGTCGGACTGGGCATTCGAGGTTTAAAATTCCTGTGGAAACATGTAATGATGTTTCTTGTTCAATTAGCAAATAATCTGCAATTGCTGATCTTTTCAAAATAGCTAAATTAATCATTTGAGATGAGGCACCAATGGTAAACTGTTACGCTATAGAAGCTTTAGATAAAATGTTAAGAGATGTAACTGAACAAGATATATCATTTGGTGGAAAAGTAGTTATATTGGGAGGAGGTTTTCGTCAAGTTTTACCAATTGTTCAAAGAGGAAGTAAAGAAGATATAATGAAAGCAAGTTTAGTTTCTTCATATTTGTGGCCATCTTTTACACATTTCTCGTTAGTTCAAAATATGAGAGCTCAAATGGATCCATTATTCTGTGAATATTTACTTAGTATAGGAAATGGTACTGAGAAAAAACACTCATGTAAAATGATTAAACTTCCATCTAATATAACAATACATTTTGAGGATGAATTTAAATCTTTGAAAGAATTGATTAATGTAGTTTTTTCAAATATACAAAATTATGTTGAACATTTAGATACTATGATTAATAGAGTCATTTTAACACCAAAAAATGAATATGTTGACCATATAAACAATCTTTTGCTAAAAGAAATTCCTAGAGAAATATTTACATATTACAGTTTCGATGAAGCAATTGACAAATCCGAACAAAGTATCCAAGAAGATTTTCTAAATACATTAACTCCAAATGGTATTCCACCACATAACTTGATATTGAAGCTAAATTGTTCCGTTATGTTACTCAGAAATATTAATCCATTTGAAGGCCTATGCAACGGAACAAGCCTTATTTGTCGAAGATTTCGAAGAAATGTCATTGAGGCAGAAATAGCTATCGGAGAATACCGTGGATAGCGTGTATTTTTACCTAGAATTCAGTTCATACAACTTGAAAATGATAAAACTTCAATTCCTTTTAAAAGAACTCAATTCTCAATCCGTCCATGTTTTGCAATAACAATAAATAAATCGAACGGTCAAACTCTAGACTTTGTTGGGCTTTATCTTCCAGAACCTGTATTTTCCCATGGACAGTTGTACGTTGCTTTGTCGAGAGCCAAAACAAGTAAATCTATTAAGGTTTTGATAAAACCACCAGAAAAGACTACAGTTGATAACACTTGCACGAAAAATGTTGTTTACCAAGAAATTCTTGCTTTGATACAAAATTCATAGCTTTTTCTAAGTTCAGATTCATCGCCTTATCTAAGTGCAGATTATAATAGTGATATAAGGTATATGTGTTGGAGAAATCTTCGTCTATTAGCTATTTGCCCAAATTTATCCAAAAATAGAAGATGAATATCTAAGAAAATGGGAGAATGCGTAATTATGTTTCTACTTTACTTTTAGGCGATACCAGCTTAATTTACCTACTGCAATTGATTACGAAATAGTTGAAAGTCTCATCATACTGAAATGTCAAATTGTAATTTCTGACTGCACTCAATTTACTATTTTATTTAGCTTAGTTTACGTACGTGAGTCAACTTGTAATTTATTTAGCTTAGTTCACGTATGTGAGTCAACTTGTAATTTCTGACTGCACTCAATTAACTATTTTATTTAACTTAGTTTACGTACTGCAATTGATTACCAAGTACCTAAAATCTTATCATACTGAAATGTCAAATTGTAATTTCTGACTGCACTCAAATTTTTTTTTTTCATTTTTCCTATTATCACACTTTAACCGTTATTAGCACAAAATTATGCAAAAATAAAACATGAATATCTAAGAAAATGAGTGAGTATGTACTTATATTTCTACTTTACTTTTAGACCATACCAATTTCATTTACCTACTGCAATTGATTACTAAGCCCTGAAAGTCTTATCATGAAATGTCAAATTCTAATTTTTGACTGTTCATAGCACTCAATTTTTATTATTTTTTACCTTTTCCCTATTATCACACTTCATTATACCCATCTTCTAGAACAACAAAAATTAAAGTTGTACTTCTTGATATAGAACAAAAAAGAGAGCCATCAACGACTTCTCTGCAGTAAATATTAATAAATCACAGGTATATAACTTTTCTTAATTGATTAAATAGATTTTTCTTATTTAATAATATTTTTAAACATATAAAATACATCCTCCATTTTTGAAATAAGCGGAAAATGTACTTTTCACTCTGATATGACTTGATATCCATTACTATTTGCTTTACTTTTTGATAAAGACACACAATAGGTAGCTATAATATTCTGGTATAGACTACTCAAATGTCAAACTCTAATTCATAAATTTATGCCCACTCATATATTTTTTTCTATATATATTCCTTTTACATAAACTTCTATATATATCCATCTTCTATAACCTCATAACAAACTTCAAAAACTTCATTTCTGTACTTCGCCATCAACCTATCTCTGGTAACTATACGAAAACATACTATCTTTTACACATTAACTAATTATTCTACTTCTTCAATATCTTTCTTTAATGTTTTAATAAGACTTAACAAAATGACTAGCCACTGCAAGTTCATACCTGAAATCAGTCCAAATCAAAAAAATTGGCAAGCGAAGGTAATTGTTGCAGAGAAAATGGCTCCAAAGCAAACAAAGCACAGTAATAGTAGATATCAGAACATGATACTAATGGATCTCAAGGTAAACATAAACCAATATAATGTATGCTCTTAATTTTTTGGCTAAACAATATTATAAAATTCTATATAATGTTCTTACCATTCTCCCTGCTATAGGGAAATAGAGTGTATACGACATTGTACGATGGAAATATTACAGCCTTCGAGAATCAACTCTTATTGAGTAAAATATACATCATCTCAGATGCTCTTGTGAAACAAACAAAACCATAATATAGAGCTTCAAATGGTGACGTGCAATGGATAATTTCCAAAAAAACACGAGTTGAAGAAGTAAACGAGAACAACATGGAATTTCTATATTCAACATACACATTCACTCCCTTTGATGAACTCGAAAAACATATGGATTGCGATAATGATATAAGTACTTTTCATACTTTTTCATAAATATGTCTTCCTTCACGCACATCCATTTTTATACCTACTTTAACTAATATTATTACTTATCATATTATTTTCTACAGACATACTTGCAGCCACTGTTTCAATGCGTCCAAAACGCTTCATTCAAACACGAGTCGGAAATCAATCATATGTGCAAGTCATTTTACTAATTGATAAAAGCTTCTATACTGTTATCTTAACGATGTGGGATACTTAAGAATGTGTTTTTCTAGCAGACAAGATAGCTAAAAAACCTGTGATCTTAGCAAATCGATTGAAAGATTCGTCTTTTAATGGTAAAAGTACTACAACATACTTTGCACATTATAATTGAATCTATATAACCAATGACTAATGTTTAGTGTTAGCGCAGGCCTCACATTGTCGACAAAAATAAATAGTACCTTTTTTATAGATGCTGCATTCAACCAAGTGACAGAATTCCGAGCGTGGTAATTATAGCATCAAATTTTTTTTACTTTAATTTATATCGTATATAATTATTGTTTCTTGATAATTAACTTTTTAATAATGGAATCAAACGCATACAATGCAAGGGTTGAAGCACGAAACGAAGAACTCAATGAAATTGTACTGGATAAACCATGTGATACAGTAACATCAACAAAATTATCTCCTCCACACCACAAGAAATTTACTCAGATACACCTTATAAAAGACCAACTACTTGGGGCAACTTCTATAACTTCACTGTGAAAATAATGTAAATCATTATTTCTTCATCTTAATATTAGTTCTATAGACAGCGTAAATACTTCTGGTTAAAAGTTAGAGCAACAATTAGAGCAACAAAGCAAAATTTTTGGTATATGTCTTAGCAATTGCAACAAAGTAAGCCATGCAGATTTTGGTGAAACTTTTCCGTGTATTTACTGCAAATATCCCACCGTAAAAGCCGTCCTTAGGTAATACTCGCTATATTTGTTTCCAATATGTAACACTTTTACACATGTTTTGTTGAACCTGTTATTTCAATCTTTCTTGATAACTAGCTCTATTCTCCATTATCATAGAGCAAATGCCAATGTACAGTTAGAAGATGCCAGTGGAATCATAAGTGCAAGTGCCATTGGAACCCTGGCCTAGAAATTATTGAAGTATAGTGCTGAGAGTTTAATGAGACAGTCTAAATCAGTAAGTGCATATATCGTTTTACTTTTCATTGCCAATACGTTGAAATAATAATTGTATATCATCAAATTCAACAGGGAACTGATCTAATCCTTCATGAATTCATTCAAATGGACCCTGAACAAGAACACATATTTTATGTCAAGGTTACACAGCTGGAACCAAACACAACTGACTATAAGTATGACATTATATTTGTCTTCAATGCTGATGAACAACCGAGTGAGAAAGACAAATGTGTTCTATGCTCTACTCAGTACAACAAGAATTCAGATAATTAGAAAATGTCATCACCATCTGCAAAATGAACTTTATTCCAAGTTTCAACTGAGAAGGCCGAGAAAAAACTTGCTACTGTCAAGTTTGATCAAGACCCAACAAAAGGGAATCTCGACTAATTCGAGACAACATCGATGCTACAACATAACAATTAGATTTCCTCATTTTGTCATCTCCATCTAAATGGATTCTACCACAATCACCTCCTCTGGACAACTTTGTTTTTGTTTTGTACCACTGATTGCTGTCGTTTTGGTTTATAAGTATGTTTCAAACTACTAATTTTGTATAAATTGTTTCCCATGAAACTTAAGTTTAGCAACAATGTACAGCAAGCTGCATCATGCTTTAGCTGCTAAGTTAACTATAATGGTGTACAAGCTGCAGCTTTTGATACGTATAGATCAACTTTTGTAATTCGAAAAGTACTCTTTGCCTTGCCAATTACAGATTCGATTATTTATACCTTCGACTTATTTCGAAAAACTCGAAATATAAATATAATGTTCCGTAAAAGTTATAAACTTTTTAATAAGTTAAAATGTAATTATGAAAACATATTTAAGCTGACAAAAAAATATAAAATTAAATAATTATATTGTATTATCGTTATAATCACGTCAAAGTTATTTAGTAGCTGACAAATAAGTGCCAAATTCATATATATTTCTGAATTTGAATTCATCAAAGTTACTCCAACGCAGGGTCCACTGAACTTAATTTATTACATTTAATTGGTACATGTACACAAGATAATTGACAAACAGCAGGTGCCAAAATTCAACATGTCTTCTGTAAGTTCGTGAAATTTAATTCTGTAGGCCCATTCAATTCAATAAGTTATAGAAATAATGCATATGGTAGGTATTCTGAATTAAATTGCATTTACAGTTCTATATAAATCCTCCTTCACCTGTAAATCATCCAAACATTTTATCCATATTTGCATATCACAAATTCTAAATCATCCAACATACGCTGTTCAAGAAAACTAGAGCAACCGATCGTTCATTTGCACAATCTCTATCGTTAGTAAAAGGTAATCTCTATCATTAGTGAAACATAGCAATATCTAGATGGCAAAATAAATACATCCGTCCGGACTGATCGAACAAAATAGACGTTGAGTTTCGTCCATGCTGAACGGACCAAAAAAGACATTTTTGTCTGTGCAGGTACGGACCAAGAGGTCCGTGCTGCAAGGACAAAAAAGGTCCGTGCAGCGCGGACCATTTGGTCTGTTCAGCACGAAACTTTTGGTCCTTGCTCGCAGACCTTTTAACGGAAATTACAAAACCTCTATTTTCTTCAAATTTTCGGAATGCATTTTTATTTTTTTTAAGTACATTATACATGATCCATGATGCTCACCCAATGGGTGTTCTTGTTAGTGCATAGTACAATGAGTTCTTTTTATTTGTTTCTAATTATACTTTCTTAACAATTTTTGCAGATGTCTTTAGAGTACATGCTATCACCAAATCAATGGTACTCTGCTACCATCACTCAATTTTCGAGTCATCAGTATATTAAAGATTTTTTACAGCTCATAAAAACATATCAACAAGTCTCTTTGATATGTAGTAATTTCAATGGATTTCTTTATAGAACCATTTACAGAGCAGAAGAAGAGCGGTTTAATAGGAAATTGGTGCAAGAATTCATAATGAGACTCGTGAATTCAGGTAAGAACAATGAAGTGTGGGTTCAATTGGATAATCATTTTGCCTGCTTCGGTATGCAAGAATTCTGTCTCATAACTGGACTACCTTGCCATGAGACTGACGTTATTCTCCAATCAAATAGCGACCGCCTTAGAAATCAATATTTTTACGGTTCAAAAAGGATTACTGTGATAATGCTTCCCGAAGCATTTCATGTATGTGAAGATGAAGATGACAAATTTAAACTAGGACTTGTTATGTTCGTTGAGTGCATATTGAAACCAACATGTCGGTTCATTGATTACAGAACACTTGGTATGGTTGAGCATCTTCACGACTTTCTTGCATATCCATGGGGCCGTAAGGCTTATTTTGTTTTATTAAGTTCATTAAAACAATCGCATCTTGAATGGGTAAAAATGATACAACAAAATCAACAAACAGACTGTAAATATAATTTACGTGGATATGCACCGACATTTCAGGTATCTCTATTATATCCTTTTACACTTTCTTAAATTATTTATAATGAGAAATACATTCATCGTGTCTCATATTTATTTTCAATTATATTACAGTGTTGGATATATGAAGCATTTCTCGAAATTGGACATAAATTTAGACGACGCAGATACAAAACATTACAGATTCCGAGAATGCATAAGTGGAGACCAAATCAAATTTTATCTGAGGAAATTATTAGACAATTTTTAGCTACCGAAGAGGTATAATTTCTTTTACAAACATTTAATAATTTAATTACGTTTGTTTATTGTACTGTATATTGCACTATCTTTATCTTTATTTAAAATGAATCGCTTAAATATTTCAGATCCAAATACTTCCAGTGTTGCTACCTACTGAAGAAGAAATACAAACAGTATGTTACAGAACTCTTTTATTACCGGTAGACAACGAACATAGTGTATTAGACGGTATTGTGAACGAGCATTTACACAACATACCACAACAAATCCCATATACGACTATTCCAGGTACCTCTGAAACATATACTTCATTTGGAGTTGGATCAAGTTCTGCTTTCATTGGCTCCAATTATGTCACTGAGGAACACATGGAAGAAACATTGAGCATGTATAAGCAGCATGTACTATCAGATGTGTCTACTTTGTACGATAGTTTAAAAGCACATACAGTTGAAGAATCAGAAAAACAAGAAGCTCGCTATCAAACAATTCTTGAAAACAAGGCACAACTATTCGAACAACGTCAGAAATGGCAAGAAGATCAAAATCAAAACATACAATCCATGCGATTCTATGTAGACACCAATATAAGTTCAATCAAATCTTATGTTGATGAACAGAATGAGAACACACGGAAACTACTATCTGGTTGGGAATCAAATACAAATGCTGTTATAGGGTCTCTACAGCAGGATGTTCAGCGATTAAGCAAAGAAAAACAAATTCAGGGAAAAATGTACAGTCTTCATCATCCACATATCATTATCCTTTAGAAGACTGTCTTATGGATAGATACACAACCATTAGAGATTGGGTTCACAAAATTCCATCTGAGTAAGAAATTTATTTCTACTTTATTACCTTAAATATTACACTTCTCATTTCCTTTATCTAAAATTAATTCATATTGTATTGTGTAGTACATATTGGAAAGATGAAAGTGGCAACGCCTACGGAAGAGGTATGTTAAATGCTATAATAGATACAACCCAATATATCGATGCAACGGTCAAGTTCAATAATAACAATAGTAATTACAGACTATACTTAACATATCTAATCACTCTATCTATTTTGTTAGACTATTCGTATGGAGTTGATACTGCTGAGACAGCTCATTCATGATGGAAACACTCTTGTCTCTAAAGAATATACAATTCTCGAATTTACGTTTGAAGATGAATGTGCTCGCCAAGTGAGGTGGCAAGCAAGTGTACAACAAGGAACTGCCCTTAACTATCTTGCAAGAGTACATAAATGGTAGATTGTCAGTGGCTGGTATTCCATGGATAAAATGCAATTATCTGCTCATTCCATGCTCCTTTCCAGGCAATAGTTGGTATCTTTATTTTGTGGATATACCTGGATGGAAATTTCAAATTTATGATTGTAGCCACAATATTCACACAGCAGAGGAAGTGAAAAAACGTGCAGATGCAACAATCCTTGTAGTTCAATCACTGTTGATATCTTCAGACTTCTTATCTTCCAGACGAGATTTACGACAACATAGAAACAAGGAAATGAAGATCGAAATTATACCTTAACTATCTTCTACGAACAATGGGTAATCATTTTGTTTACTATTTACTATAATATTTAATTTCTTGTATAATTTCACTTTATGCCAACAATACTTATTTAATCTAACACTATGATATTTCAGGCCAAATTGTGCAGTTTTTTTGCTGAAATACATCGAATGCTTAGTTTTTGGGCATCCAATACAATCAGTTTCATCAGACATGATAGATATATACAGACACAAAATTGCAGTGGATATCGCTTACAATGAATATTTTCTACATCCCCATTTGCCATGATTCTATTAGTTAATCAGAGTAATTAATATTGGCACTTCGTAAACCATAAAACAATCACGGTTAATAGCTTTGTTTCCTAAATAGTATGTATTATCAACCTACTGTACATTGGTTTGTAAATATTTTGTTATCAAAGCCTCTTTTCATGCAGAATGTATTTTTCTTACTACGCTATTATATAGTCAACTACATTATAACACGTGCATCGCACGTGTCTCTCACTAGTGTATGAAAATCTTCTAGTCATACCGTTACTGTTCATTTTTAATATCCTGATGTCTCACAAGATTGATTAAATGATTTAAAGGACTATAACACAACATGTCCATTCAATTTCTGGAAGCAGAATAGTGATTAAAAAAGTGAAGTCCCCAAATTTGAGGTAAGATTTTAGTTAATTGTTAATTTACAAGTAGTACCATATTTTGAATATTGAGCCCCTGTTTGGTGCATATTTTGAGTTTAAGAATGCATTTTTTGTTTGATGTGATGGGGAATATGTGATTGAAAAAGAAAGAAAATTATTGATGTGATGAAAAATATTATTTTATTGAAAAATGTGTGGTTGAAAATGAGTAGAAGAATAAGAATGAAAATAATAATGTGGCTCAAACAGAGCCTCATATTGATTATTCAATGAATACAGTTCCTGCCCCCCACCCTGGCTCCCTAAAAAAAAAAAAAAAGAACCCAAA
>CAIGRM010043070.1:0-42506 GCA_903798335.1 Fraxinus albicans
GTTGCTAAAAGGGTCAATTGCAACGTTCGTGTAAGTGAATATTGCGAAAAATGACTTTTTGCAACGTTTTTCAAATGAACGTTGCAAAAAATCTTCCCTCAACGGCAACACCGACCTCCGCAACACTTGGAAAAACGCTGCAAAAGGTCTTTTGCAACTTTTTTGGCCGCTACAAAAGACCTTTTTGGGTGTAGTGGCATGATTTGTGCACATGTACATGAATTTCAATACTTATGAGTTTAAGTAATATGTTACAATACTATAGTTGGATATTGCATGGAGACAAGCAGGTAAGAGTTACCAAATCAATTACTTGGTTGTGTGAATGCAAAAACAAGGGAATTTTTTTGTCAAGCACACAGATTGCGCATGGTTTAACATTTCTAAATCTGTCATTGCATTTATTATTTCAGCCAACAATGGGAAATAAAATACGATGGTAAATTGTTGGTAGTACCATTATTTAACCAATAACTCCAAAAAAATTATTGGCAAATGGAAGGTTTTAGAGGTAATTATCGACAGCATTTGACACCAAAGATAACAACAAATGGTGATATATAATTCAAAAATATGGTTTATCACGTTAGGATTTTTTTTATCAGTGTCATTGAATTGAAGATGGATGATGAGAAAGGAGCTCAAAGGCTTCAGCTTTAACGAATTTCAGGAGTTGGAGCATCAAATTACCGGAGGATATTGATTGTCAAGGACGAAAAGGTATTTATAACTTAATTTTCGTCTTGAACAAAGTTCTGGATTCTTGATTAATTCTTGGAAACATGAAAAATGATTTTTGAGAATATATTGTTTAAATTGAATGTGGGAGACAAGTGATTCTCAAATAATCAAAACCAAACAAGGACTTAATTTAATTATGATTTGATTAATTTCTACATTTTTTACAATTTAGGAGAATAAACAATTGGAAAAGCTTGAAAAATCAAGATTACAGGTAAAAATTTGTGTAACATTTTAAGGGGAAGAGTTTTTATTGTATTGATCTAAAAATATCTGCAAAATGGATGGAGATCTCCGCATAAAAGGAATTCATTAGATTTAATGGAAATAGGTAAATTTCATTAGATTTAATGGAAATAAGTGAAATTTGAGCACAATTAAGTTGATTCGAAGCACTTGAAGATCAACCGATTACAATTGATCAATTGAAAATATAAATGGTGCAAGCAGAGGAGAATCATAAATGTCATGAGTTAAATTCAGCAATTGAAAAGTTTGAGGAATAAATTGCAAACTTCTGAAATTCTCATCAGATTTATTATTAATTTTGGATGATGAGGGCTTAAAATAGGAGATCAGTTGATGAAGGACTAAAATTGCACAAAGGAAGGACCCAAATTGAACGAAGGAAGAAATTCGGGAACCAAAATTAAGGAGGGCAAAAACTTGAGGCTCTACAATGCCTTGATATCGCAAAGCATAATAAAAAAATGACATCAACACATAATATAACTAGAATGCAAATGATGTTTGCGACACAAGTGTAAATAATGAAATTTCTTCTTCGAAAAGGTGTAAATGGTGCACATGCACATGCACATGAATTTCAATACTTACGAGTTCAAGATTCGCCCATGTGCACATGAATTTCAATACTTCTGGGTTTAAGTAGTATGTTGCAATACTATAGTTGGATAGTGCATGGAGGATAAGAAGAGTTGTGAAACCAAATCAAGTATATGGTTGTGTGAATACATAAACAACAGGATTCGATTGTCAAGCACACGGATTATGCACAATGTAACGTTTCAATATCTATCAATATATTTATTATTTCACCCATCAGTAGAAAATAGAATATGTTGGTAACTATCGATAATAGTAGAAACCAAAGCTAACAACGTACGATGAAATTATAGTTTAAAAACGTATTTCAACCCTTTAGATTTGTATTATTATTATTTTTTTATAAATGTCGTGGAATCGAAGAAGGATGATGGGAAAAGAGCTTGAAAGCTTGAGCTTTAATGAATTGCACGAGTAGGAGCATCAACTTACTAAGGGATATTGTATGTCAAGGACGAAAAAGGTATTCGTAATTATTTTTTGTCTTGACAAAGTTTTGAATTCTTAATTTACTTCATCAAAAACACTTTAGAAATTGTTTGATAATGATTCTTTGAGAAGCAATTCTTTGAAATGTGAAAAATGATTTTTGAGGATGTGTTGCTGAAAATGAGAGTGGGAGACAAGTGATTCTCAAAGAATTAAAATCAAACATTGGCTTAGTTCAATTAAGATTTGATTGATTTTAACGTTTTTTACAATTTAGGAGGCCAAAAAAAAACTATTGGAGCATCTTAAAAAATCAAGGTTCATGGTAAAAAAAAATGTGTAACATTTTAAGGAAAAGAGTTTTTATTTTATTGATCTAAAAGTATCTGCAAAATGGGTGGAGATCTCTACATATGAGGAATTTTGTTGGAGTTAAATGGAAATAGGTGAAATTTGAGCATAATTAAACTTGATTTGAAGCACTTGAAGACACACCGCATTTCAATTATTCAATTGGAAGTATTAATGGTGCAATCAGAGGAGAATTGTAAGGGTTCTCACGAACATTATTTTACAACTTTTCAATAAAAGAGGTAAAATACTTTTGGGCAAGTGATTTTTTTTTTTGTACTTTTATATTCAATAATTTATATATGAATTGCCAGTCGACTTCAGGTTCTTTATTAAGAGATATGAAATTCTTCGAAAATTGAAGATGGCTTAAAATGGTTGTGTCACTTGATCATCGATATACTCCATAAGAGAAAAGTGGTATGAAGCGTTTATTTTATTGTTATATAATTGTGTATGGAAACTGCATTATCTTACTCGGTATTTTTAAATACTCATTCTTACAAAATTTTACATGTTAGTTCGAGTAAATTGGAATTGTGACGGGATGGTGATGCGGACTACCAAGAAGCATTGAAGAAACAAAAAACATTATCCTTTAATTTATTAGTTAGTTCTATTTGTTTAAAGACACATTGTTTAATTAGTGATTATGTTATTTTCTGAACCATACATTTTTCATGTTAGTTTAAATTTATGGATATTCCAGCTATTTTTTATTAAAGAATATTATTTTATTGTTCCGTCTTTGATGCAAAGAAAATTAAATTATTTGGTAACACTAGTGTTTATGAAATGGTGTTACAAAAGACATGGAAAAGAGAGGGAGATAATCTAAAAGGCAATGGTTTAGTATTTGTACCTAAAACTCTAAAATATTGTTTAAATAGTAGTTTTGCTATGCTGAGATACACATTTTCGCCAAAAAATTCTTTGAATTGCCAAAATACTCAATGAAAATAAAGGAGAACATTTATTGGACAAACCTTATATCAGTGCAAACCTTTTTAGCGCCATTTTAATGTTAAAATCTCGACTAGCTGTTTCTGCAGAGATGGTATCGTCCATCATAAAAGATGTGTATTTCTATCAAAAAATTGTAACTAAATAACTACCTTATAAAATTACCAAACTAAAAAGGAAAAAGATTGAGCCTCCAACTACCTATTGACCATAAGTGAGGAGAGGAATTTCCGAAGCAATCACTGAGAAATCCAACTCCGATGGAATAGTGATTCCAGAAGCACTTTGGCCAATAATAAGGTGAGCTGAGGGAGATGCTGCTGCAATCTGCTGTGGATGCCTTCTTTCATTGCTGTTATAATCAAATTCATTCTACAAATCATCAAATTCATCCTCATCTCCAACGCCGTCAACTCTGTGACTTCCTAAAAATTAAAGGCGCTGATATAGACATGTCCTACTTATCGGGGTATTTCTAAAATATACCCAGCATCGGTATAGAATAGAAAATATGAGGAAAGATATTTTGGTCCTCTATTAGTCCAATAAGAGCCTGGAAGGGGATCTTTCGATAATTAAATTTGGCACGTACATCTCGGTTTGTCTATGATATTTAACTAAAAAGTGACCCGATAATTAACTAAAAAGTGTGTCTGATACTAAACTGCCTAGCTAAATCAAATTAGAAAATAAATCCCAGAAAATCATTCACAAATACATGTGATTTGAACAAAGGGACAGGTAATGTGGGGATATTAGTAAAAGGTTATAATCCGTAAAACCTTATATGTTTGCAGTGCATTCCGTCCCTTTGTTAAATGTTCTCTTCCTGGTTAAAAAATAAATAAATTCAAATGATGTTTAAAACACACCAGATTTTTTCAAATAATCTTAGCAAACAAATTTAATAAAATATTTGTTCACCTCCTGGTTGTCACACGCACCAGCGTGCACAATTTATGCACGTGCACGTGAATTTCAATTCTTAGAGTTTAAGTAATAAGTCACAATACTATAGTTGGATATTGCATGGAGACAAGCAGTAAGTGTTAACAAATCAAATAACTGGCTGTGTGAATGGAAAAACAAGAGAATTCTGTTGGCAAGCACATGGATTGTGCATGAAGTAACGTTTCTAAATCTATCATTACATTTATTGTCTCAGCCAACAATGGGAAATAGATATGATGGTAAATTGTTGAGTTGGAGCATCAACTTACTGAAGGGATATTGTTTGTCAAGGACGAAAATATATTTTTGATGTAATTTTCTTCTTGGCAAAGTTTCGTATTCTTGATTAACTTCATCACACATAGAGCTTGTTTGATAATGATTCTTTGAAAAGTAATTCTTCGAAACATGAAAAAAATTTATTTTTTGAGAATGCATTGTCGAAGATGAGTGTGGAAAAGAATCTAAATCAAACAATGGCTTAATTTAATTAGGATTTGATTAATTTCTATGCTTTTTACAATTTAGGAGAAAAACTATTAGATAGGCTGGAAAAATCTAGATTATAACTAAAAATTGTGTAGAGTTTTAAGGGAAAGAGTTTTTATTTCATTGATCCAGAAATATCAGCAAAATGGAAGGTGATCTCTGCATATAAAGAATTTCGTTATCAAACAAAACGATGTAGTCGTTATATTTCTGAACAAGACAAATAGGATATTTCTAGACCTTTCTCAATATTGTTTTGATCAGTTGAAATTAATGCTCATAATCAAGTCAAAATCAATTTTTTATGTTTGCTGTGTTGCTGAGTCAAATAGCATTTTTTACACGTTAGATTTATTCAAACAATCTTTGCAAACAATTTTAAAAATACATTTTTCACCTCTTGGTTGTCACACGCACCATTGTGCACGATTTGCTCACATGTATATGAATTTCAATACTCAAGAGTTTAGGTAATATGTCACAGTACTATAGTTGGATATTGCATGGAGGACATGAAGAAGTAGGTAACTTTTACCAAATCAAATAACTGGCTGTGTGAATGCATAAACAAGAGGATTCGATTGTCAAGCACGTGGATTGTGGACGATGTAACATTTCTATATCTATCATTATACGAATTATTTTACCCAACAATGGAAAATAGAATATGTTTGTTTTAGAAATAACTCCACAAAATTTATTGACAAAGAGAAGTTTTTAGTAGAAAGTAAATGTCGATAATATTAGACACGAAAGATAAAAACATATCATTAAATTATAATCGAAAAACTCATTTTTACCAGTTAGATTCTATTATCAATGTCATGAAATTGAACTGATGATGGGAACGAAGCCGGAATGCTTGAGCTTTAATGAATTGCAGGACTTAGCGCATCGACTTAACTGAGGGGATGTAGTCTATCAAGGATGAAAAGGTTTTTGTAACTTATTTTTTGTCTGGGCAAAGTTTTGGTTTCTTAGTTTACTCATGACACACCTTATAGCCGTTGAAAAAATAAACTAAATTCATGAAAATCCTAGAAGTTTCTATTCATGAATATGAGGCAATACATGAATGTGTCTTTTGATTTTATGCATGAACTTAGATAGGTGAATGTATGAAATTTCAGTTTAGCACCTATAAATACCTTATGTATTGTAGCCATTCGATGGAAGTGGAGTTCAAGAGATAATAAGAATTCGTATGAGTTTCCTTCACTTTTCACTTGGGTGTGTGAGTTTCTAAATATATGCTCTCCAATTTTTAACAAATTGGTATCAGAGCCACTTCTATTTGGAGATAATAATAAAAAATAAAAGATGTTGAATATAGCACCATTCCAAGTTCCATCACTTACCAAAGAAAACTATGGTAATTGGTGCATTCAAATGAAGGCTTTGCTTGGAGCCTATGAAGCATGGGAACCTGTGGAGAATGGAATTGAAGAAGACGATATAGATGCCGCCACCAAGAAGAGAGAACAAAAGGCCCTCACTCTCATTCATCAAAGTTTGGATGAGAAGATGTTTGAGAAGGTTGCTAGTGCAACCATCTCCAAGCAAGCATGGGATATTCTTCAAGCTTCTTTTAAAGGGGCTGATAAAGTGAAGAAGGTGCACCTCCACACATTAAGAGGAGAATTCGAGTCATTGCAAATGAAGGAATCCGAATCCATTTCGGATTATATTTCAAGAGTTTTGGCTATTGTCAATCAAATGAAAAGATATGGAGATGACTTAAAAGATGATCGTGTTGTAGGAAAAATTTTGCGATCTTTAGATCTAAAATTTAACTATGTTGTAGTCACCATTGAAGAGTCCAAAGATTTGGACACCATGACCATTGAAGAGCTTGCCGGCTCTTTGCAAGCCCATGAAGAAAGATTGAAGAAACCGGTTCAAGAATCAGTAAATCAAGCTTTGAAAGTAAAACTGTCTTGGAAAGATAAGGAGACACGTCATGGCACGTCCCAAAGAGGCCGAGGATGTGGAGGAGGTCGATTTCAAGGACAAGGACGTGGTCGTGGCAAGGTGGATGAGGAGGTCGAGGAGACAATTATTTTCAAAATAATGATGAAAAAAGCCAAAACTTCAACCAAGGAAGAGGCCGTAGACGTGACGGTGGAGGAAGAACAAATCAAGGGAGGTATGATAAATCAAATATTGAATGTTTCAATTGTCATCGGTTTGGCCATTATTCTTGGCAATACTGCAATGATGTGGAGGAAAAAAAAAACCTTGTGGAGAGCAATAAAGAAGAAGGAGATCCTACTTTGCTTCTTGCTCGCAAAAGTAATGAACTCGAGGAAAATAATATGTGGTACCTTGATTCCGGTGCAAGTTGTCATATTAGCGGTAAAAGAAACTTGTTCGTGGAGTTGTATGAATCTCTTGGCGGCAACATCACTTTTGGAGATTCTTCAAAAGTCCAAGTCAAAGGGAAATGTACGATTTTGATTCGGTTGAAAGTTGGAAGCCATCAATTTATTTCTAATGTTTTTATGTGCTGAACATGAAAAGTAACATTTTAAGTTTGGGACAACTTTTGGAGAAAAATAATGACATACACTTAAAAAATAGAAGTTTGACTATGAAAGATGAATATGGAAGGCTGCTAGCCAAGGTACCCATGACAAAGAATAGAATGTCTTTGTTGAATATTCAAAGTGACGTCTGTATGTGTTTGAAGTCTTGTTTTAAAACCATAAACCATTCAATCCAACTTTGTGAGGGATGTCTTTTTGGCAAACAAACAAGAAAGAGTTTTTCAAAAGAGTCTATGACAAGAGCTCAATATCCATTGGGGTTGATTCACTCGGATGTATGTGGACCAATCAAGCCATCATCGCTTGGTAAAAAAAATTATTTTGTACTTTTCATTGATGATTATTCTCGCAAAACTTGGGTGTATTTCTTGAAGGAAAAATCGGAGGTGTTTGAAACTTTCAAAAGATTCAAGACAATGGTGGAGAAATAAAGTGGCTACCATATTAAAGCTCTTTGGTCCGAGAGAGGTGGTGAGTTCACCTCAAATGTATTCAAGGAGTTTTGTGAGAAAAATGACATTCATCGCCCCATGACAACTCCATATTCACCACAACAAAATGGAGTAGTCAAAAGAAATAACCGGACTATTCTTAACATGGCGAGAAGCATGCTAAAGGAGTATTGGGCCGAAGCCGTTAATTGTGCGGTTTATTTGACAAACCGATTCCACACTAAAAGTGTTGACAGCAAGATACCACAAGAAGTTTGGAGTGGCTACAAGCCAAATGTTGCTCACTTGCGAGTTTTTGGGAGCATAGCCTACACCCATATTCCAAATGAAAAAAGGACCAAACTTGATGATAAAAGTGCAAGATATGTTTTCATTGGTTATGATCAAAATTCCAGAAGTTATAAACTATACAATCCAAGCAGTGGAAAAATTATTATTAGTAGAGATGTTGAATTTGATGAAGAAAGTGCTTGGGAATGGAATCTTCCGGAAGAAGATTACAAATTCAGTCCATTCTTTGATGAAGAAGAAGAAGAAGAAGATTTAGTGCAACCTAATACTCCACCACCAACACCTCCACCACAAAATCAACAAGTTAATGATGCAAGTTCTAGTGAAAGGCCTCAGAAAACTAGAAGTTTACGGGAAGTTTATGAAATAACTGAAGAGGTACCGACATTAGGTGAATTTACTTAATTTTGTTTATTTGCGGAAACTGTAGGTTATAATGATGCCGCTTGTGATGAAAAATGGAGGGCCACCATAGATGAAGAAATTAAAGCAATCGAGAAGAATGATACATGGGAGTTAGCATCATTACCTATAAGTAAGAACACAATTTGTGTGAAATAAGTGTATAAAATAAAGAAAAATGTGAAGGGTGAAATAGAGAAGTATAAAGCGAGATTGGTTGACAAAGGGTATGAGCAAAAAGTCGGGATTGATTATAATGAGATGTTTGCTCCCGTTTCTCACTTAGAAACTATTCGATTGATTATTTCCTTGGCAGCCCAAAATCATTGGAAAATTCATCAAATGGATATGAAATCTGCTTTTTTTAATGGATTTTTGGATGAAGAAGTATATGTCGATCAACCAATGGATTATGTGGTTAAAGGACATGAAGATAAAGTTTTGAAGTTGAAGACGGCTCTCTATTGTTTGAAACAAGCCCCTCGTGCTTGGAATAATAGAATTGATAAGTATTTTCAAGCAAATGGTTTTTCGAAGTGTCCACATGAACATGCACTCTATGTAAAGCTAAATAAAAATGGTGATGTGTTACTTGCTTGCTTGTATATGGATAACTTGATTTTCGCAGGAAACAATCCAAAGATGTTTCATGATTTCAAGAGAGCTATGACAATGGAGTTTGAGATGGCGGATATTGGATTAATGTCCTATTATCTTGGCATTGAAGATAAACAAAGGAATGATGGCATATTTATCTCTCAAGAAGGATATGCGAACGAAGTTCTCAAGAGATATGAGATGGAGAAATGTAAGCCGATTAGCACCCCCGTGGAATGTGGGGTCAAATTATCTTTGCATGAAGATGGCGAAAAAATTAATCCCATATTCTTTAAAAGTCTTGTTGGAATTTTGAGGTATTTAACATATACAAGACCCGACATTCTATTTGGCGTTTGACTTGTGAGTCGACACATGGAAGCTCCTACTACATCACATTTGAAGGTAGCCAAAAGGATACTTTGGTACGTTAAAGGTACGATTGAGTATGGAGTTTTTTATACATCTTCCCATGACTTTAAGCTTGTTGGCTATTGTGATAGCGATTGGGCCGATGATATTGATAGTCAGAAAAGTACTACCGGGTTTGTTTTCTTTATGGGAAATTCGGCATTTACTTGGAATTCTAAGCAGCCTATTGTGACTCTTTCAACATGTGAAGCAGAATATGTTGTGGCTACTTCTTGTGTGTGTCATGCTATTTGGTTGAGAAGTTTGTTGAAGGAACTTCATTTACCACAAGAAGGTTCGACGAAAATTTATATTGATAATGAGTCCGCTTATAGCATTGGCCAAAAACCCGGTGTTTCATGATCGAAGCAAGCATACTGATACTAAGTATCATTTTATTCGAGATTGCATATCCGAGGAAGAAGTGAAGCTTGAATTCGTGAAGTCTCAAGACCAGATTGCGGATATTTTCACGAAGCCCTTAAAGTCTGATGTTTTTCAAAAGTTGCGGTTTTTACTTGGAGTAATGAATCTAGTTTAAGGGGGGGATGTTGAAAAAATAAACTAAATTCGTGAAAATCTATTCATGAATATGGGGCAATACATGAATGTGTCTTTTGATTTTATGCATGAACTTAGATAGGTGAATGTATGAAATTTCAGTTTAGCACCTATAAATACCCTATGTATTGTAGCCATTCGATGGAAGTGGAGTTCAAGTGATAATAAGAATTCTTATAAGTTTCCTTCACTTTTCACTTGGGTGTGTGAGTTTCTAAATATATGCTCTCCAATTTCTAACAATAGCTTGTTTGATAATAATTATTTGAGAAGTAATTCTTTGTAACATGAAAAATAATTTACTTTTTTTCAGAATGTATTGCTGGATATGAGTGTGGGTGAGAAGAAATTCTGAAAGAATCAAAATCAAATATTGGCTTAACTTAATTAGGATTTGATTAATTTTGACATTTTTTTCACAATTTAGGAGAAAAAGCTATTGGAACCAAAAATTAGCTGCAAAATGGAAGGAGATCTGTGCATATAAGGAATTTCATCATCAAACAGAACGATAGCATTTCAACACAACACAGAGAGGATATGTATAAACCTTTCTCAATGTTGCTTCGATCTGTTGGATTTGATGCTATGAATCTAGTCAAATCAAATTTTAGTTTCCTGTGTTCTCGAGTTAAGTATGTATTGGAATGTGTCAAGGTTTAATGTTGTTGTGTTTTTCAAATAAGTCTTTCAGAATATTGTGGAGTTAGATTCTAGACTGTTGAATAGTCATATTAACGCATGGGTCAAGAATATATATAAATTTCGACGGTCATGTACAGACATTTCTAGTGGAAATGAATTAAATATTTTGAGGTTAAAGGCATCTTTTTGAGCTCTGCGCAAGATATTCAAATTGTCTTTCAAACTTGTATTAGAGCCGGAAAAATTAATCATGAACTGTGAAGGACTGAAGTGGTAGCCATTAATGAACCTTACCACAACGATGTGAGAAATGAAAAATAGAGAATCGGATTCCAGGCCCAAGTATTTTCCAACTTGGTCCTCATCTTTAGACAGAAAAAGATACACTAATTTCTCTGCTATATGTTTTGATTCTGTGCAATCATAAAACAAAGTGGAAGATGATGGGCAAAAACATGAAGATACGGTTATTATTCTCTTTTCACCATTTATCATATATTTCTGGCCAGGTTCAATTACTGATATGTATTTTACCATGTATTCCTCAGATGAAATGAGGTGTCATGTTCTTGGGGTCTTCATTTTATGCTTATCTGCATGAATTCAACTTCACTATAAATAGGTAAAAAATCAAGTCCCAAATAGATAAGGAAGAACAAGAAATCGTCATGTTTGATCTGGCATTTCCTCAAAACACTTCTGAATCTAAAAGAAGCCCACATTAGCTAAGGGAATCAATAATCATACTGAAATGTTTGAGGGAACTCTGGGTGTCATCTGACATTACGGTGTGATTTCATTTATATTAATCATTTAAAGATATGTCCAAATAAAGTAGTTTCACTAGTATTCAGTAATTCTAATTTTTTTTTTATCCAAAAAAGGCTTTTTTATTTCGCTTGTGTCTAGTAATAATTAAGCTTTATCATAGTTCAGTTCATAAAATCTGTGAAAATAATTAATATAATTACACACCATGTATGCACAATTAATGCACGTGCACATAAAGTTCACCTACGCATGAATTTATTGTATTACACTATAGTTGGGTGCTGCATGCATGGATGACGAGTATTAAGAGATACGAAGTCAAACCGCTGTTCTGTGGTTGTTACCCCAAGTGGAATTATGTGCAATAATAGCATACAATGTAAGATTACATCTGCGATTGTTTTCATCCTATCAAATGATAATAACATGAAATTCTATATACTTCATTCTCTTTGCAATTTGTTTCCTAATGTAGTCACAATTAATGTAAATTTATAGGCCCATCTTAAATACAAGACTTCTCTGCATGAAGCAAATGCCCAATGATTGTGGTGAAGCAAATTCTTAGTGATTGTGGCATTAATCAAGAAAATACAACCATATTCTATGATGACATAAGGCTATTCAACATCTCAAAGAATCATTTATAACACTCTAGGACAAAACACAGAGACATAGAAAGAGACTTGGTTGACAATAAAGTGATAAACATTGAACAAGTGCAGGCTGAATTTTCTGATTTGTTCACTGAGGCCTTGGACGCATCTAGATTTGAAAAAAGTAGAAAGTTCTTGGGAATTCGCACTATGCATTAAGCCTCCGTTTGACCCCCATTATATCTCATTATTTTATTCCACATTTTCAACAAACATCGCCCACGTGTTGATGTGATTGATTTGCACAATTATTTATTTGTAAAAACATTTGACTTGTAGTATTGGAGCTGACCAGCGTTAATGCAAATTTCTTTTATTGCATTATGTTTTGACTTGCAAATGATCGAGAGTTGTGCTTGGGCTTTTTTGAGTGATGGAGGGTACTTGTGTCATTTTAGATTCAAAAACGAGAACGTAATGGTCCATTTGACCTTCAATGATTGGATGGATATTTATAAGTTTTTGAAATGTGAAAGGACACTGCATTGTCTTGAATTATGTAGCAAAACATAAGTGGGTTGAGAAATGCAAATTAATGGGCTCCAAACGGGTGATAATTAAGTTTAACACCATTTATACATTTATTTTTGTTTCTTTTTTTTTCATGTTTCAAGGTGTGCTTTATTATGCTTTGCTTGTTTCTTTTGTGTGTTTTTTGCATGACTTAGACTTAGTCTTGTGTGCTTTTGCATTTTGAATGAATTTGATTTGATTTGTTTTATTTATTTATTTTATTTTATTTTTGGTGATTTGCATATGCATTTTTAGGTTGGCGATCATTTTCACAGTTTACCATAGAAAATCTTTGAGTAGAATCCTAAAAGGATGTGTATCTGATTAGGCTTGAAGATTTGATGGAAGCTTCATATTGATTCAACTTGTCAAAACATCATTTTATGTTAATTAATTGCACATCTAAATGTTTATAAACTGTCTTTCCTACTCTGATTCTTGAAGGAATGTGGAAATATATACCGGACTTGACTTTATTGCAGACCTATGTTGAGTATCTACGATTCTCTGCGCTTCAAGATTATGGGCTTGCATTTTACTAGAGATTACTGCTGACTTTAAGTCACTCTTGCCTTCATATTATTCCTAGCACCATAACATTGACATTGATGCTATGAGTAAATCATTCTCGTGATTGCATTTATATTTAGAATGGTTTAAGGGTTTCATAAATTGAGAATTCAAATGAGAGAAAATTGAGGCACTGCTTCGATGGTCCCCTTACGCCAGGTCTTCCGGCCCGCTGAAAAGAATTCATGGGTCGACAGGTGGGCAAGATAAAATGGTGCCAAGGCCGTTAACACCAAATCATCATTTTTATCTGGACAAAGAGCCAAACAATAATGCGGCATAAATAAAAAGGATATGTGAAAGTCACAGAATGTAGAAACTTATGAGAATGTCTTTACATTTAACTTAATTTACTGATAGTTGAAACCTTTTGAAATTTTTATCAGATCTATTATTAATGATATTTGGATGATGAGAACTAAATATAGAAGATGAAAGATTAAAATCGCACAAAGAAAAACCTCGAGTTGAACAAAGAGAGAAATCTGGAGACCAAAATGAAGAAGGCAAAAATTTAAGGCTCTACAACGCCCTAATACCGCAAAGCATAATAAAAATGACATCAACATATTATATGACTAGAATGCAAATGACGTTTGCTCCACAAGTGTATGTAATGAAAATTCTTCAATGAAAGATGGTATGCCCAAGGTCGAAAGGGTGTAAACGGCGAACGTGCACATGAATTTCAATCCTTATGAGTTCAAGAATCGAGCACGTGCACATGAATTTCAATACTTCTGAGTTTAAGTAATATGTTGCCATACTATAGTTTGATAGTGCTTGAAGGATAAGCAGTAAGAGTTACCTAACCAAATCAAGTATCTGGTTGTGTTAATACATAAACAACAGGATTCGATTGTGAAGCACATGGATTATGCAGGATGTAATGTTATAATATCTATCAATATATTTATTATTTCACCCAACAGTGGAATTTAGAATATGTTGGAAATTATCGATAATATTAGAAACCAAAGCTAACAACGTACAATGAAATTATAGTTCAAAAACGTATTTCAACCATTTGATAATGATTCTTTGAGAAGTAATTCTTTGAAATGTGAAAAAAAATTTTGACAATGTATTGTTGAAAATAAGTGCAGGAGACAATTGATTCTCAATGAATAAAAATCAAACAATGGCTTAATTCAATTAGGATTTGATTGATTTTCACTTTTTTTTAAAAAAATTAGGAGATAAACTATTGGAACAGCTTAAAAAAAAAAGATTAATGGTAAAAATTGTGTAACATTTTAAGGGAAAGAGTTTTTAATTTTTCGATCTAATAATATCTGCATAATGGATGGAGATCTCTACATATAAGGAATTTCATTGGTGTTAAATGGAAATAGGTGAAATTCTTGCATAATTAAAGTTGATTCGAAGTGGTGCAATCAGAGAAGAACTGTAAGTGTCGTGGGTTAATTTCAACAATTGGCAAGATTGAGCCTCCAACTACCTCTTGACCATATGTGAGGAGAGGAATTTCCAAAGCAATCACTGAAAAATCCAACTCCGATGGAATAGCAATTCCAGAAGCACTTCGGCCAATATTAAAGTGAGATGAGAGAGATGCTGCAGCAATCTGCTCTGGATCCTTTCTTTCATTGCTGTTATAATCAAATTCATCCTCATCATCATCGCTGTCAACTCTGGGGCTCCCTGTAAATTAAAGGCGCTGATATATACTCATCTGGTATTTCTAAAATATACCCAGCATCGGTATAGAACAGAAAATGTTAGGAGCCTTGAAAATGTTTTGGTCCTTTATTAGTGCAATAGGAGCCTGGAAGGGGGGTCCTCCGATATTTAAATTTAGCATGTACATCTCGGTTGATCTTTGATTATTAACTAAAAAGTTACCTGATACTAATTGCCTAGCTAAATCAAATTTGAAAATAAATCCCAGAAAATCATTCACAAATACATGATTTGAACAAAGGGATGGGCGATGTTGGGATACTAATAAAAGGTTATAATCCATAAAACCTTATAATTTTGCACTGCTTTCCGTCCCATGGTTAAACGTTCTCTTTCTAGTTAAAAAATAAATTAATTAATTAAAATCACATTTATAACACATCAGAATTTTTCAAACAATCTTAGCCAACAAATTTAATAAAATATTTTTTTACCTCTTGGTCGTCGAACGCACTAGTGCACACGACTTGCGCACATGTCCATGATGAATTTATAGACTTGTGAGTTTAAGTATTACGTTGCAATACTATAGCTGGATATTGCATGTAGGACAAAAGCACGTGAGTGTTACCAAATCAAATAACTGGTTGTGTGAATGCATAAACAAGAGGATTCGATTGTCAAGCACACGGATTGTACAAATCATTTCACCCAACAATGGAAAATAGATGTGTTGGTAGGTTGATGGTAGTCTCATTGTTTTAACAATAACTCCATAAAATTTATTGACAAAATGAAGTTTTTAGAAGTAAATGTCGATAATATTAGACACCAAAGGTAACACCACATGATTAAATTTTAATCCAAAAACTTGTTTTTACCCACTAGATTATATTATCAATGTCGTGAGATTGATGATGTGAAAGGAACTCGAAGGCTTGAGCTTTAATGAATTGCAGGACATGAAGCGTCAACTTACCGAAGGGATATTGTCTGTCAATGATGAAAAGGTATTTCTAACTTAATTTTTGTCTTGACAAAGTTTTGGATTCTTAATTAATTTCATTGCACGCCCCTCGACGCTTATTTGATAATAATGTTTTGAATAGTAATTCTTTGAAATGTTAAAATAATTTTTTTTTTATAAATGTATGGTCGAAAATGAGTGTGGGTGAGAAATAATTTTCAAAATCAAACAAGGGCTTAACTTAATTAGAAATTGAAGGTCTCTTTTTGAGCTCTGCTTGCAAGAAATTCAAATTTTGTTTCAAAATTGTATTAGAGCTGGAAAAATTAAACACGAACCGTGAAGGACTGAAGTGGTAGCCATTAATGAACCTTACTACAACTATGTGATAAATAAAAAGTAGAGAATCCAATTCTAGGCTCAACTATTTTCCAACTTGGTCCTCATTTTTAGACAGAGAAAGATACACTAATTTCTCAGCTTTATGTTTTGATTTTGTACTGTCATAAAAGAAGGCCGGAAAATGATGGGCAAAAACATGAAAATACGGTTAATATTCTCTTTTCACCATTTATCATATATTTCTGGCCAGGTTCAGTTACTGAAATGTATTTTACAATGTATTCCTAAGATGAAATGAGGTGTTTACCCAAGTGGAGTTATGTGCAACAATAGTGTACAGTGTAAGTTTACATCTGCAATTGTTTTTATCCCATCAAATGTTAATATCATGGAATTCTACATACTTATTCTATTTGCAATTAGTATTGTAGTCACAATTGATGTAAATTTAAGCATCATTTTATGCCCAACTTATATACAAAACTTCTCTGTATGAAGCAAATGCTCAATGATTGTGGTGAAGCAAATTCTTAGTGATTGTGGCATTAATCAAGAAAATATGACCATGTTCTATGACAACATAAGGCATTCAACATCTCAAAGAATCATGTATAACATTCTAGGACAAAACATATAGACATAGAAAGACACTTGAATGAAAATAATGTGATAAATATTAACGGTGCAAGTTGAATTTTCTGATTAGTTCACTGAGACCCTGGATAGATCTAGACTTGGAACACGTAGAAAGTTCTTGGGAATTTGCACTATGCATTATGCCTCCGTTTGCCCCCATCATATCTCTTCCACATTTCAACAACCATGGGGCCCATGTGTTGATGTGATTGATGTGCACAATTATTTATTTCTAAAAACGTTTTGATTTGTAGTATTGGAGCCCACTACCATAAATTCAAATTTCCTTTGTTGCCCCTATAAACGCACGTGCACATGAATTTCAATATGAGATCTATTATTAATGACTTTTGGATGATGAGGACTTAACACAGAATACTAGATGATTAAGGACTAAAATTACACAAAGAAAATATTCTAGCTAAACGAACAATGAAAATCAGGGACCAATATGAAGGAGGCCAAAAATTTAAGGCTCTACAAGGCCATGATATCGCAAAGGATATTGAAAACAGACGTCAACATATGATATAACTAGATAGCAGTTGTGGTGGTGGCATCTTTGAAAAAACATGGAAAAGAGAGTCACATAAGATAATCTAAAAGGCAATGATCTAGTATTTTGTACCTAAAACTCTGAAAGATTGTTGAAATATGAGTTTTCCGATGCCAAGATACACTTTTTGGCCGAAAATTTCTTTGAATTGTCAAAAAGAAAAAAAAAAGAGATCCTTTATTGGACAAACCTTATATCAGTGCAAACAAATTTCACGCCATTTTAATGTTAAAATCTCAAATAACTATTTCCGCAGAAAGGGTATCATCCTTCGTAAAAGATATATATTTCTATCAAAAAATTGTTACTAAATAACTACATTAAAAATTCACCAAACTAAATAAGAAAAAGGTTGAGCCTACAACTACCTCTTGACCATAAGTGAGGAGAGGAATTTCCAAAGCAATCACTGAGAAATCCTACTCCAGTGGATTAGTGATTCCAGAAGCTCTTTGGCCAATATTAAGGTGAGCTGAGAGAGATGCTGCTGCAATCTTGTTGGAATATTAAACCAGATCAACAGCAGCCCAACAGCAAGTTCTCCAGCCCAAATCAGATTCATTCTTCACCAGCAAAACCGGCTCCTACAGTTCATCAGTAAACCCATCTCTCCAGTTCAACAGCATCAGCACAGCACGAGTTCAACAGTTAGTCCTTCTTCCAGCTCACCAGATTCTAGCTTATTCTAGATTGTTCTTATGTTAGTTATCTTGTTAATTTGTTAGATAGTTTGTTAGCATTTCTTCTATAAATAGAGTTCTTATGCATTGTATTTTCTTATGCTTGATTGAATGGAATAATTTCTTCTGCTTCCCTGCTGTAATTTCAGCAGGCCTATCCTCTGTTTTCCTGCATTATATGTCCCGTTTTTGTTCTGTTATTTTCATCAATAATTTCCAAATTAAATCTCAGTTCCTCCCTTGAATTTATCAAATCTGCTGTGGATCTCTTCTCTCATTACTGTTATAATCAAATTCATTCGCCAAATCATCAAATTCATCCTCATCTTCATCAATGTCTCACTGAAAATTAAAGACGCTGATATATACATGTACTACTCATATGTATAAAACAGAAAATGTTAGGAAAGATATTTTGGTCCTTTATTAGTCCATTCGATATTTAAATTTGGCATCTACATCTCGGTTTATCTTTGATAATTAACGAAAAAGTTACCTGATACTAATCTGCCTAGCTAAATCATTTTAGAAAATAAATCCCAGAAAATCATTAAATACATGTGATTTAAACGAAGGGACGGGCGATGTAGGGATACTAATAAAAGGTTATAATCCGTAACCTTATAGTTTTGCACTGCTTTCTGTCCCTTGGTTAAATGATCTCTTTCTGGTTAAGAAAAATAAATAATCCAAATGAGGTTTATAACACGTCAGAATTTTTCAAACAATCTTAGACAACAAATTAAATAAAATATTTTTTTACCTCTTGGTCGTCGAACGCACCAGTGCGCACGACTTGAGCTCATGCACATGAATTTCTATACTTATGAGTTTAAGTACCATGTTGCAATACTATATATAGTTGGATATTCCAAGGAGACAATCAGGTAAGTGTTACCAAATCAAATCTTGTTGTGCAAAAACAGAAACAAGAGGATTCGGTGTGCTTATTCGGTTGTCAAGCACACGGATTGTGCACGGTGTAACATTTCTAAATCTATCATTATATTTATTATTTCAGTCAACAATGGGAATTATATAGAATATGATGCTTAACTGTTGGTAGTGCCATTTTCTTAACAATAATTGCAAAAAAAAAAAAAAATTTATTGATAAAAGGAAAGCTTTAGAAGAAAGTAATTGTCAATAGTGTTTGATACCAAAGGTAACAACGAATGATAGATTTTTTTTTTTCAGTGTCATGGAATTGAAGATAGATGACAGGGAAAGGAGGTCAAACGCTTGAGCTTTAATGGATTTTAATAGTCGGAGCATCAACTTACTGAAGGGATATTGTTTGTCAAGGATGAAAATGTAATTGTAACGTGATTTTCGTCTTGTCATAGTTCTGGATTCTTGATTAACTTCATTACACACAGTTTAGCACTTGTTTGATAATCAGTCTTTGAGAAGTAATTCTTTGAAACGTTGAAAATAATTTTTGAGCATATATTGTTTAAATTGAGTGTGGGAGACAAGTGATTCTCAAATAATCAAAACCAAAAAAGGGCTTAATTTAATTATGATTTGATGCATTTCTACATTTTTACAATTTAGGAGAAAAAACTATTGGAGCAGCTTGAAAACAAGATTATACAAGTAAAAATTTGGGTAACATTTTTAGGGAAAGAGTTTTTATTTTGTTGATCTAAAACCATCTGCAAAACGGATGGAGATCTCGGCATAAAAGGAATTTCAATGGAGTTAATGGAAATAGGTGAAATTTGAGCATAATTAAAGTTAATTCGAAGCACTTAATGATTAACCGCATTACAATTGATCGACTGAAAGTATAAATGATGCAATCATTTGTGAATCATAAGTGTCATGAGTTAAATTCAACAATCGGAAAGCTTGAGGAGTATATTGCAACCTTTTGAAATTCCCATCTGGTCTGTCATTAATTACTATGGGATGATGAGGACTTAACATAGAAGATTAATTAGTTGATGAAGGACTAAAACCGCACAAAGAAAAGACTCAAGTGGAACAAAGGAAAAAATTCAGGAACCAAAATGAAGTAGGGCAAAAATTCAAGGCTCTACATCGCCATGATATAGCAAAGCATAACGAAAAAAGACATCAACATATGATATAACTAGAATACAAACCATGTTGTTACAAAAGTGGACAGAATGAAAATTCTTCAAAGAAAGAGGGCATGCCCGAGGTTGAAAATAAGGGCATCGGTCATCTCAAACAATCTTGTATAACACTCTAGGACAAAATATATAGACATAGAAAGACACTTGGTTGAAAATAAATTGATAAATATTGAACAAGTGGAAGCCGAATTTTCTGATTTGTTCACTAAAGCCATTATATCTCATTATTTTCTAACACATTTTCGACAAACATGGGGCCCGCCTGTTGATGTGATTGGTTGCAATTCTTCACTTGTAAAAACGTTTGACTTGTACTAGTGGAGCACATCAACATAAATGCGAATTTCCTTTACTGTCCCTATATTTGACGTGCAAGTGAACGAGAGTTGCGCTTAGGGTTTTTTGA
The DNA here is from genome assembly GCA_903798335.1 of Fraxinus albicans. Lineage (NCBI taxonomy): Eukaryota > Viridiplantae > Streptophyta > Magnoliopsida > Lamiales > Oleaceae > Fraxinus > Fraxinus albicans. The sequence goes on from CAIGRM010043070.1 coordinate 20,522, forward strand.
GTGATGGAGGGTATTTTATGTCATTTTAGATTCAAGAACGAAGGCGTAATGGTCCATTTGAACTCCAACGGTTAGATGGATATTTATAAGTTTCTGTCATATGAAAGGACACTACATTGTCTATAGACAAAATCCGCAAGCGTACGTGATCGTTGACGAGTAATATAATAAGTGAGTCGAGATATCGTTCCACAAGGAATAATGTTTAATAATAGTGTATCAGTTATTACCAAATTTGACGTATTGTAACACAAAAGAGATTGGGTTTGTTGTTTATACTAATTCTAACTAAGAAAGAAATTAAAAGTGGTTTTCTCGATATGAGATAAATGTATTAGATTTCTGAATCCTCCTATTAGTTCTATTTTAATTCTTGACCCATAAAAAGTAGTAATTATTTTCTAGTGTTAATGAAAATCGATAATCTGGTTTTATACAATATTCTTTTCCAAAATATATTAAACATATGGTCAGCAAGATCTGGTCATATTCCTAGTCCAAATTCCTAACAAAAACATACATTATTTCAAAGGATTTATACACAAAATTGCTCATACCATGAATACTATTCCTAATATATGTTGTCTGTGTGTTAAATATGCAGTGCTCTACCTATTTTGAACCCCTCCCCCACGCTATGCATAGACTACAAGTTATCTAAATGGTGGCCAATTATTCGAACAACGCTATATGAAGCATAAGTAATCAAAAAACTCAAGAGAATTACTAAATTAACTAATCTTGAATTGAAATTAACAACTAATAAGGTTTATCATCCATCCAATACAAGAAGAATTTAAACTAACATTCTTTTAATTATATTACACAAGAAAATAGGAAAAGCATTACCCGGAAATAAGAATTAATGAAGTAGGCAAGATATACGCTCTTATCTTGAATCTGGAAATTGGACTATGAATCTTCAAACTCCCTATATGATTCTCTTTGGTTTGATGTATAGACTTGTACTTCGCCTCCAAAGTATGTAGAATATATGTAGAATTAGGTCTAACGGAGGTTTGGAACATTCTGGTTGAGTTTTGGAATATATATGATCCCAAAAAGATTGTTTTCATATAGAGTTTCATCAAAAGAAGTAAACAGATTTTTTTCCTCAGAATTGTGCCTTGCAGCCGCATAGTAGAACTAATTGTTGTCGCATGGCAGAGCATTAATTCCCACATATTGTTGTTTTGGAGACAAATGCGGCCACACAAAATCCTTCCTTGCATTCGCATAGGCTAAATTTTGGCTGCCAAGTAATTTTCAGTATTTTTGTCATATATTTATCTCACAATATCTAATTGAAGTAATTGAAAATATATTAGAAAGCTAACTTAAAGTGCTACAATTTTTATTTGATATCATTTTCCAACTGAGTCTCAATTTGAGGCTAAAAATGTAAAACATAACTTTTTCGGCTGAAACTTGACATGTGATAATATTTTGACTATATTTCATCCCTTTGACATCTTTCTTCATCCAGTTTACCCATAAAACTCTCGAATCTTTATCATGAGGTCCGACACATCTTCTGAGTTTGTTGCAATTTAGTCCCCATAGTTTTGATTTCGCCATTTTAATCTATTTTTCGCTTGGTTTCTTCAATTCTTCATCAAATCATGAGTTTTAACTATTAAATACAATATGACACAAATTAGACTAGATTTCATCAAAATAACTGCAAAATGTCATTATTTAAAACCTCGAATAAATGTATAAAATATACTTATCAAACCGACAAATTTGAACATGCTTGTTCTCAAACAAAACCATAGTCCAACTTAAAAACAAACACACAAGCATGCAAAAAGGTTTCGCTAGATAACTTAGCTTTTTACCTGAGAATTGAAAGCGTGATATTAAATCTATAAATAGCTTCAAGTTACATTACCAAAATTAAAACTCACTTTTCTAATGTAAAACTGACACGTGTGTGAAGAATTAAGTAGAGGAACTATGAATGCAAAAGTAATTTCATTCACAACCTTTAATGGTCAAATTTGTCTTTTCATCACTCTTAAAATTCTCACATCTCCAAACTTATTCGTTTTCCTTTTCTAGTTGTGATCTAAGGTTGAATCTTCATACTTATCCTCACATCTCTAGTTTAGATAGATTTCACTAATTGCAAGTTAACACTTCAACAAATAAGGATTCTCCAATTATTCTGATTGCTTCAACTTCCAAGAATCAACTAAGCCAATAATTTCTTATCAAAAGTCAAATTTTCTTAAATAAATGTTTAAAACTTAACCAAGACAGATGGTGTGTCTTCTATTTCTTACACCTGCTTTTTTTTATTTTTCATTTTTTTCTATTTGCAGCATTCTCTTCATTAAATTTTCTAAATGACCCATGTAGTTAGCTTTCGACCGATAACTCCCAAATTAGATGACTTTAGAGCAACACGTTTTAAACACCCTTATAAGTTTAATAACTCAAATCATAAAGACTATGAAGAGAAGTTTCCAAATATTTTTTTATATACATCGATTAGTGAAATGCCCCTCATTAAACACATATTCAAGCAAGCGAACATCTAACTTAATACTTTTACCTAATTTTATTCTATTGATTTTAGACAATCCACATAAGATTTTTCACATGTGGAATTCCTATTCATATCTAAATATTTATACTGGTTATCTATTACCCTCAAAATTAGCTCATTTGTTTCAAAATCCAACAAAGCACGACTAGTTGATAGAAAAGTTCATCCCAAAATCACTAGCATCTAATGTGCTTCTTCTATGTCTAGAATGATTAAATTTGCTAGAAAAATAAAGACTCCAACCTTGATGAGCATATCTTCTACTATGCCATACAAGTGCTTCAATTTTTTGTCTTGCGTTTGGATCTCCCAAACCTAATTTCCTATAAAGAGACTAAGGAATTAAATTGGTGATTACTGCATAATCAATTAAAAATTTAATATTATTTAAACTTCTTATGGAGCAAGGTAAATTGAAACTCCCTGGACCTTTTAGTTTGGGCGGGAGCCTTTGCTGTATGATTGCCTACACTCTTCCTTTAAAGCCATTGTTTCATATTTAGGCAACTTTCTCTTCTTTGCCAACGTCTCCTTTAGAAACTTGGAATAGTTTGGGATTTGAAGGATTAGGTCAATGAATAGGGGATATTAACATGCAGCTTTTTCATATTTCAAGGAATTTTGTGATCTACCTCTTCAACTTAGTATTTTGCGACCTTTGAGGAAACAGGACTAGAGGTGTGAGTAAATTAACAAGAATGGTTGTCTAAACCTGTTGACTGTCTAAAAGCTTTTGTTACTCCTAGTTGATTCATTAGACTGATCCATTTATTCTTCGCCTGTCGTAGGTACTTGATCATTCTCAGTCTTTTTCATCCTTACACTAAGCAATTAAATACCACACATAATTGTGATGGCCTGAACCTGTTCCTTTTTTGGCTGCCTTGGCATCTTTTAAGGAAATGGGATGCATGGCACATAAGCTTTGACAAGAGTAGCGAGATTGATAATTTCATAATTCACCGCTTCCATTGCTAACACCTACTCCCGTGGGTTCTTCTCTGTATCACTAGGCAAGGCACCATGTGATCCGTTGGACAATGCAGCTATAATATGCTCCACCTGATTCTCTAAGTTCTGAATAGAGGCTAATTCTGGATTAGCGTCTCAGTGCTAGTGATGTACTCAACAAGTATGTCCTTCAATGATGCCTTTTTCTCTTGTAGTTGAGTTTCTGATAGATTGATCATCTGATATCTCTAACCCTCATTATTCACCCATGAGAAGTTTGGATGCTTTTTTAAACCAAGGTAATAATTATTGGGATAAGGGTTGTTTAGTTGCTTCTAAAAATTCCTTGCATAATGGACCTCAGCAGGCTGACCCATGTGAGTAGAATCAAGAGGGCAACTGGCAATAATTTGTTTTGCCCCCACAACCTATGTAGACCAGTGCTAGTTGATGTATCGTGTTAACAGACTAAGATACTGTCAAGTTTCTTCATTATTTCTTCTATCTATGCTGCTAATGCTGTCACTGCATCTATGTTATGCATACCTCTGCTTTATTTCGAAATACCCTTTTAGTTGACCAATTAGCTTGATTTTTAGCAATCCTCTCATAAAGGTCGAATGTATCATCAACCTCCATTGCCATAACTAAGCTGCCCACTAAACCATCTGCCATGTTGTGAAATTCTGGGCACAGTACATAGTAGAAAAGATACACATGCGCCTTAGGAATGTCAATGTTTGGACACTTCCTTAAGATGCTCTTGAACCTCTTCCATGTCTCCGGATATGTCTTAAGATCCCCCTATTTGAAAATATAAACTTCATTCCGAATTTGATGGCTTCATTGTGAACTTTTGTACCATGTCATTCCAAGATAAGATGATCTCGAGAGGTAATTAGTAAATTAATGCTTTTGCTCCCTCTTCCAAGGTGCGAGGGAATAAGCACATTAGAAATGCATCTAATGACATTCTTTCGTGGCTGATGACTTCACAGAACTTTAGAAAAGCTTGGATATCTCATGTGGATTTTATGTAGCTTTCCTGAAAAATTTGATGTTATGATGATTCTGGAAGAGATTGATGGCATCTGGTCCGGTGTGGAAGTTAGCCTATTTGAAGGTCAGATATATGATAGGAAGTAGAACTTGTACAAAAATTAGATTCACAAAATCTCCTATTAGTATTCAGCCTTCGTTGGCAATAGGTACATGTAGAGCTTGTGGTGGTTGTTGAATCGGATTTTGAATCTTACTTTGATTTTGATTTCTAGCCTAAGGGCTTCTCTTTGTTTTTTTCTATGTTGTTTGAATGTTCTTTCAATCTCGGGATATAGTGAAGCCAGATCGATCCCGTCAAAATAATGCATAAGCTGATAACAACCTGAAAGAAGTGAAATATAACGAATTTAGCTAGTATAATGAATAACCTAAAACAAAAAAAAAACAAAAAAAAGGAAAAAAGATATCGAAAGTAATATAAACTTATAAACTAAAATTAAAATTGCTATTCCCTAACAACGGCACCAAAAATTTGTTCGGACAAAACCTGTAAGCGTACAAGATCGTTGACAAGTAATAGAATAAGTGAGTTGAGTTATCGTTCCACAATAAATAATGTTTAATAATAGTGTATTAGTTATTCCCAAATTCGATGTATCTTAACACAAAAGAGATTGGGTTTGTTGTTTATACTAATTCCAAATAAGAAAAGCATTAAAAGTGGTTTTATCGATATGAGATGAATGTATTCAATTTCGGAATTCTCATATTAGTTCTATTTCCAATTCTCGACCCATAAAAAGTTGTAACTGTTTTCTAGTCTCAATGATAATCGATAATCCGATATTATTCAATATTATTTTCCAAGATATATTAAGCATATGTTTCACATGGTCTAATCATATTTCTAGTCTGAATTCATGTGAAAAACATGTATTATTTCACATGATTTATCACATAGGATTGCACATGCCATAAATATTATTTCTAATATCTATTATCCATGTGTTAAATATACAGTGTTCTAACTATTGTGAGCATCTCAGCACTATGAATAGGCAACAAGTTATCTACATGTTCGCCAATCATTCAAACACCGCAATATGAATGCATAAGTAATCAAAAACTCAAGAAAATCACTAAATTAACAAATCATGAATTGAAATTAACAACTAACAAGGTTCATCATTCATCCAATATAAGAAGAATCTAGCCTAATATTCATTTAATTAAATTATACAAGAAAATTGGAAACCCATTACCTGGAAATAAGAATTAGAGCGTGTTCGGTAGAGATTAAAATTGAAAAACTAATTATTATTGTAGACTTTTATTAGACGAGTGAGACCCAATAACGTCTATATTTTCAATTTTAATTGGATTTTTATCTTTACCAAACGGGCTCTTAATGAAGTAGGAAAGATATACGTTCTTGGTTTGAATCTTGAAACTTCAAATTTCTTGTATAATTCGCCTTAATTTGATGTACAGACTTGTTCTTTGTCTCTAAAATATGTAGAGTATATATAGAATTAGGTCGAATGGAGGTTGGGGACATTCTAGCCGAGTTTTGGAATATATAGCATGCCAAAAAGATTGTATCCATATAGAGTTTCATAAAAAGAAGTAAGCTAGATTTTTTCCTCAGAATTGTGCCTTGCAGCTGATGGTAGAACTGATTGTGGCCGCATGGTACAGCATTAATTCGCACATATTGTTGTTTTGGAGACGAATGCGGCCACATAAAGATCCTTCCTCGCGGCTGCATAGGCTAAATTTTGGTTGCCAAGCAGTTTTCAATATTTTTGTCATATATTTATCTCCCAATATCCAATTGAAGTAATTCAAAATGCATTAAAAAGTTAACTCAAAGGGGATTTGATATCATTTTCCAATTGTAGCTTTTGCTTTGTGAAAAATAAGTCTCAATCTAAGGCTACTTTAACTATATTTCATTCATTTGACATCTTTCTTTATTCTCTCTCAAATCTTTATCATGAGGTCCAACATTACTTTGGAGTATGTTGCAATTTAGTCCCCATAGTTTTAATTTCGCCAATTTTTCATCAAATCATGACTTTTATCTATTAAACACAATATAACACAAATTAGACTTTATTTCATCAAAAGAATTATAAAATGTCTTTATTTAAAGCCCAGAACAAGTCTATAAAACATACTTATCATCTTGCAAACTGTAGCAAAATGCGAGCGGGATGAAAAATGCAAATTAAAGGGCGCCAAACGGGGGCTAAGTTTAACACCATTTATACAAAAAAAAAAAAATTCATGTTTCATGGTGTGCTTAATTATGCTTTTCTTGTTTCTTTTGTGTGCTTTTTGCATGACTTAGTCTTAATCTTGTGTGCTTTTTCATTTTGAATGAATTTGATTTGTTTTATTATTATTATTATTATTATTATTATTATTATTATTATTATTATTATTATTATTATTATTGCATTTTTAGGTTGGCGATCATTTTTCACAGTTTATCATAGAAAATATTGGAGCAGAATCCTAAAAGGATGTGTATCTTATTAGGCGAGAAGATTGGATGGAAGCTTCATATTGATTCAACTTGTCAAAATATCATTTTATATTAATGAACTAAGTGCACGTCTCATTGTTTATAAATTGTCTTTCCTGCTCTGATTCTTGAAGGAATGTGGTAACATTTACCGGACTTGCAGACCTATGTTGAGTATCTACGATTCTCTGCACTACAAGAGCATGGACTTGCATTTTACTAGAGGTTTATAATCTACCCTTATGTCAATCCTCTTGAAGTATATACTTGGAGGTATAGGACACATGATTACTGCAGACTTTAAGTCACTCTTGCCTTCAAATTATCCCTAACATCATGACATTGACATTGAAGTTTTAAGAGACTCATTCGCTTGATTTCATTTATATTAAGAATGGTTTATGTGAAGACAATAGAACTCCAGTAAGACCTCTCTGCAACTGTTAGGAAGAGAAAGGTAAATGGAAACAAGTAACACAAAGCACAAAAGAGAGGCATGTGAGAAAACATTTCGTATGTATTTATTGAAGATAGGAGAAACTTTAAATGCACAACTAGAAAACAGAATTCCAATAAAAAAGTAATAATCAAACTACATGAGAAAAATAAGGACCCATTACTAATAGTAAATACTTGAATTTTTTAGAATCATTGACTTGAACAACTCATTGACTCAATCAAATACTAAAAATAAGGAATTTCTACAGTAGTGTCTTTAACACTTCCCCTTACTGCAGAGAATTCGCAATACCCAACTGATCTATCTCTAACATCAACAAAGGAAGTGGTCTTTTAAACAAGTCTGCAAGCTGCACCTCTGTATTGTAATATGGTATCTTGATGCTTCCATTTGTGACCATCTATCTTATAAAGTGATGTCGGGTATCAACATGCCGGCGTCGGTTGTGCAACTGTGGTACATTACATTTTTCGTCATAGCAATTGTGGATTCGTTATCACAATAATTGTCGTTGCCTTTGTTTGCTTCTGCTTCATATCTGCCAAAATTCTTTGAAACCAAACAGCTTGACGTGCTCTTGAAGTGACTGCCATGTATTCTGATACACATGAAGACAACGCGGTAGATGATTGTTTCTTTGAGCTCCAAGAGATTGCAGCTGATCCAAGATTGAAAACATAACCAGTGGCGCTCGTTCGATCATCAAAAAAACTTGCCCCAATCACTGTCAAAATACCCAAAAAGCTTAAAGTTGTCAGTTGTTGAATACACAAGATCATAAGAAATAGTCCTCTTCAAATACCGCAACACCCTTTCTGCACCCCCATAATGCAACTTGCTTGGATTTTGCATGAATCTTGACAAAAGACTCATAACTTGCAAGATGTCAAGCCTACTATTAGTAAGATATAGTAGGCTTCCAATCAGCCTTCTATAAAGACCAACTTCAATTTTCTCTTGTCCATCATTCAAGCAAAGTTTTTGATTGGTGTTCATTGGAGTTTTCACTGGATTACAATCTTGCATCTTCAACTTAGCAAGAAGACCTTTGACATATTTTTCTTGGGACACAAGAGTTCGTGCATCAGTTTGCTTCATTTACAACCCGAAAAATAATTTATCAACCCCAAATCAGTCATTTCAAACTCATTAACCATGTAACTCCTAGTTTCATCCATCAAAGTATTACCAGTATAAATCAAATCATCAACATAGAGACATACAATAAGTACCTCATCAGCTCCATTTGTCTTGACATACAAAGTTGGTTCACTTTCACTCTTCTTAAACTGATGCTTCAGAAAATGCCCATTAATCTTGTCATACCAGGCCTTTGGTTTTTGCTTGAGGCAATACAATGCTTTCTTCAACCAGCACGCCTTCTTTTCTTGTCCAACAATAGAATAACCCATAGGTTGCTGTACGTAGACTTCATCATCCAAAACACCATTAAGAAAAGCTGATTTTACATTAAACTGAAAATTATCCCATTTGTATTGAGCAGCTACATCTAAAATAGTCGGAATACAAAGTTTGTTTGGTCGACACCTTCCCTTTGCATAAAACCATGAGCAACCAAACAAACTTTGTATTTCTGAATAGAACCATAAGTATTGAACTTAATCTTCTATATCCATTTGAGTCCCACAACTTCCTTGCCCTCAGGTAGGTCTACAATGTCCCATATTTTGTTTCTTTCCAAGGCCTGCATTTTTTCATCCATAGCAATGTACCATTATTTGTGTTGAACAGTATTGCCAAGTCCATTTGGCTCTTGACCACATGCCAACTGACATCTCTCAGCTCTTTGGCAGATTTCTCTTAAAGAGCCCCACTTCTTTGGAGGTGTTTCGGATTCCAAAGAAGACGAACTTGAACTGGAAAGACTTTAGGGGTTGCTAAGACTGTTTAGGCTACTTGAGTTGCTTGAACTGCTTAGGCTGCTTGAACCCCATTATTAAGCTAGTTGAAGGACTTACACCCCTATCAGAATCTCCACTATTCCCATCATTTGGAGCATCCAGAAATTCATAGTCCTCAAGATCTATTGTTGAAGGCTGCTGCACCTGTTGTTCATGCCAATTCCAGGTATTATTTTCATCAAAAAAAATCACGACTAATCAGCACTTCTTGGTTAGGGGATCATACAACTGATAGCCTTTAGTCCTAGTGCTATAGCCCACAAAAATGCACTTAACACTATTATCATCGAGTTTGTTCCTTTTTTGAGAGGGAATATGAGCATAAGAACTGCAGCCAAAAACCTTAAAATGAGTTACATTGGGCTTGCAACCATACCATGCTTCATATGGAGTTTGGTGATGTAGTGCCATCGTAGGACTTTGGTTGAGAAGGTAGGCTGCAGTGTGAACCAACTTTGAGAAATAAGTATCAATTGAGTCACCATCCTTCGAAAGAACTCTCAAAAGTTTGTAACTTAACAGTAACTACCTTGGATGTTCCTTGAAAACCTCTGTGTAGTATATTAAGATTTGGAGGTCCATCTTAAAATGTCAACCTTATTAAGAGGAGTAGCCCAAGATCTTTATTAATTGGTCTGTGTCAACATCTTTATTCGATGTGGGATTATATCCCTTAACACGCCCCCGCAAGATGGTGGCTCATTTGAGCAGACCAATTTTGAAATCCACGTGCTCACTTTTTGAAGTCTTACCGGGATCGAATCGCTCGTTGGAGCATAATGGGCTCTGATACCATATTAAGATTTGGGGGTCCATCTTAAAAGATCAACCTTATTTAGAGGAGTAGCCCAAGATCTTTATTAATTGGTCTGTGTCAACATCTTTATTCGATGTGGGATTATATCCCTTAACATAGTATGTCCCAAGCTTCATTGGACGTTTCTGCACCAGAAATTCGATGAAAAATGCTGTCATCTAATGCTCGTTGAATGACAGCAAAAGCTTTAGCATCTTTCTTCTTCAAATCTTGAAGAACATCAGTTGAAACATCACTTCTACTTAGTACTATACCCCTTTTCTACAAGCTCCCATAGGTCTTGAGAGATGAAAAGAGTTCAATTTTGTGCTCCACATATCATGCACGCATCAAGCCAAAAACTCAATTTTGTGCTCCATATATCTTCAATTTTGTGCTCCATATAACAGGGGAGAAAAGGGGAAGAGAGGAAACGTAGCTGCAAGCCAAAAACTAAATTTATTTTTAGTCATTCATCATCTAATTCAACAACAATGAAAATATCCAATAAATAGTAAAAACCTAACAAAGTGACAGGTTTAGGCCAATCCACTACTACAAGTCCAATAATAAAAAACATAACTAATAAGATCCAATAATAATAAAAACTAAATCTCGATGATTGATGTTCGCATCACTTTTACATTGTAATTATTAGAAGGATCAAATGAGAGATTCTAAACAAAAATCAAATTATTTTTCCTTATTATTTTATGGGCATCTTTAATTACAAATGTGTTGACTTTTATTTAACAAATCAATTTTAAAAAAAAATTATTTATAAATAAAAATCGACTGAAAAAGTTTTGAAACTAATTCATAATTAATGACTAGAAAGGAAAGTCACATAGCGGAAAAGAAGCCAACGTTAGAGGGACTGATTACTTAGTACATTGCGAAAAATAACTCTACTTTGTATAACAAACCGGCTTCAATTAAGAGTTCGGAAAAATAGGTAGGCAGATTGAAGCTGCATTATCTGACAAAACCCAATGACATTTACCAAGTAAAGATAGATCCCAATGAACAGGTAAAGGTCATCACTAAATGCAGTGAAGTTCAGCTACCAAAGATACACGTGATAAGTTATGCCAATGTTAAATAAAAGGTACCTATCACAGGCGAGGAATAAGTTGTTCAACAAAAGTCAAACATAAGCTAGACAAGTAGTTTACAAATTTTTTTTAAGAAGCTACTTATCAACATACCATTTGCATATACGTTAGCTCATATGCCCAGTTATACGAAAGACATATTGTCAAACAAGCAGAAGATGAAGGATAATTAGATGGCAATCTGACAAAGAGCATTTGGGATATTCTGCAGGATAAGCTACCACCAAAGCTAAAGGGTCCACGGAATCTTAATATCCCTTGTAATATTGGTAACAGTCAATTCGATAAACCTTTGTGTGATTTAAAAGTTAGCATTAACTTCATTCCCTTTCTGTGTTTAGGAAATTAAGCATTGGAGAAGCAAAGACTACTACAGTTTCATTGCAGCTATCTGACTTATAAATCAAATACCCTCGAGGCATAATTGAGGATATATTGGTAAAGGTTGAAAAGTTCATCTTCTCAGCCGAGTTTATCATGCATGATGTGGAGAAAGAGAAAGACGTCCGTCTCATCTTGAGACGTTCAATCTTAGCTACTGGCTGAGCATTAATTAATGTACAGAGGTGACAATTGATTTTGAGGCTCAATGATAAAAAGAAGTAACAATCAACATCTTCAAAGCATCAAATATCCAACTTTTCCAGATTGATGTGATAGAGAGAGAAATGTCGATATATTCATACGTGATCACTCTAAAGATCCTCATGAGGCTTGCTTGGTAATTCAGAAGTAGAAGAATGCATTCTATACATGGAGGCAAACTCGCAATTCATTAAACAGTCACAGTTGGAGCTTGGTAAAGGTCCTACAAAACCTCTACCATCTATTCAAAAGCATCCAACTCTCGAGTTGAAACAATTGACAGCTCATCTATGATACGCCTATCTAGGTGAGAAAGCTAAACTTTCAGTTTTTTTTTTTGAATTCTTTCATCAGAATAGAAGAAGAAAGTTGCTGAGGTTACTTAGAGATTATAGGACATTAATTGGATGTTGTATCTCTGATATTAAAGGAATCGGCCCTTCTCTTCATAAGCTCAAAATTTTGATAGAAGAAGGGTATAAACCTTTATTGGAGCATCAGCATAAAATAAATTCAAAGATGCAAGAGGTTGTGAGAATCGAGGTGCTGAATTGCTAGATGCTGTAAGTGTATATCCGATATTTTGGTAAAAGTTAATTTTTTTTATCATTTACCAACTAACTTAATTCCAATATTTAAACATGTCCAATTTTATTTTTTTTTTTTCTTATGACAAACTGAATTATTAATTAGAATAAATCTTGGAAAATTACTATACCTTTTGTACTTATATATCTACTTAATTTCATCTTTTTAGTTTTAGACAAGTAATTTATTGTAAAATTTTATCATCGCTTGCTCTACACAATATGAAGAAGCATACAACGAGATTTTTGTGCAATTATTTTATATGACGGTGTGTTCTTGAAATGTGCAGTTCTTATCTTCCTATTTTAGTGAAATTAGAGAGCTCCAAGTCATAGACACGAAACCTCTTACATAGTATAAGATAGCATCACTTTCGCAAAGTAGTTTAGTAGGAATGTAGGATTTCACGGCTGAACACCTTTTCCACCTCAATGTTTGTATTTAACTTTTATCAAAAACATCATTTAATTTGCATTAATTATATTGAGACGCATTTAGTAGATATCACAAAACACGTGTCTCAAATCGTGTCAATGATAGGTAGAGCGAAAGAAATATGTCTAACTAATTACCAATTTTCATTTCTTTCCCTCTTTAACTAAGGAACATTAATAAAAAATTAACTTTCCCAATGTTGTTTAGTAGGAATGTAGCGATGCGCCTTTTTCATGGTTTTTCCACTTCGATATTTGTATTTTATTTTTTCGAAAAAATTCATTTGATTTGCATTAATTATATTGAAACGCGTTTAGTAGATATCACCAAACATATGTCTCAAATGATGTCAATGTTAGGTAGAGCGAAAGAAATCTGTCTCATTAATTACTGATTTTCATTTCTTTTCCTTCGTAGATAAGGATCATAAATAAAAAGTTAACTAAGGAAAGCAAATAATGAAATGTTTTAATCAAAGAAAGCAATACCTGGCAAACACCAAGAAGTTAGATAAGGAAAGCAAATAATTGTTTCATTATTCTATCAAAAGAAAATCAGACACGATCAATCTTATGAAATGACCGTTCCCATTGAAGCCCACAGGAAATAATGAAATGATATATAAGAAAATTTTGCACCACTGGTCCTTCACCTATTGTGTCAATTGCAAGTTAGTCTTAGCCTTTTAAATGTATCGAGTTGATCTTGACATGTTCATTATACATGTCGAATGAATCTATCACTAACAAAAACTTTTGACGGGCTTTAGTATACATCAAGATAATTTTATAGGTCCACACCATCTAAGAAAGATAATTTTCCAAATCTTTGTTGATTTGAAGGTCCGTTTGATTGCAAATGTAGAAAATGGGTGGAAAAAAAATGAATTCTGAGGAATAGAATTATTTAGAAATTGTTTTATTGGGAATTGTAATTAATTGTGTTTGATTAATATAATTTTTCACCTAAAAAAAGTTGAAAGTTTGGTGTCTGCTTGACTTTGTTTTTTTATGAAAATTGTCCATTAAAGTGATAATTTCTTTTACCATTGGGTCTAAAATTTGTTTTACTTGCCCAAAAAAAAATTTTAAAAATTATCATACATAATACCATTCGTTTGACTATGTTTTGTATGGAAATTGTCAATAAAAGTGATAAATTTTTTTACCATTTGGTCTAGAATTTTTTCCAATTACCAAAAAAAATAAAAAATAAAATAAGATGGAAAATGAAAACCCACCTAAAAGGTGGGAAAGCAATTTCAACAAAATCAAGGAAAATGTGCACGTGTGAGAGAAAGTGAGAAAAAAATTTCCATGAAAAATTTCTACTATCAAACAAGGCAAAAGCTAGAAAATGGAAAAAGAATTCCTAATTCTAGGGACAATTAAGGGTATCAAAAATGACCTAAGTGATTCTCATATGAACATGTCTTATTTTGCAAATTGTAGACTCCATTCGAAGTTACAAAGCAAAATTTAACTTTATAAAGCTATATATGTAAAGATCAAACAACAATTTAACAAAAATTAATCGTTTTTTTGTNAATTAAGGGTATCAAAAATGACCTAAGTGATTCTCATATGAACATGTCTTATTTTGCAAATTGTAGACTCCATTCGAAGTTACAAAGCAAAATTTAACTTTATAAAGCTATATATGTAAAGATCAAACAACAATTTAACAAAAATTAATCGTTTTTTTGTTATTTAAGATTGATTGTATAATCATATACAAGGGTAAGGACCAATTTTCTATTAGAATAATAAATTAAGGACTAATAAGAAACTTTTTCATAAATGATTAAGGAAATACGTGGCGCGCGTATGAGTAAATTTGCACAGATCTATTCCATTATATAAGGAAAATGATCTATCTTCTTCCTTCTTCAAAGAAACTCAATAGTTTTCCAAGAAAATAGGCTTAAGAATCTTGAATTTTGGATCTAATGTCTTCAGAAGAGGGACAGGTTATTGGTTGCCACTCTGTTGAGCAATGGACGGAGCAGTTTCAGAAGGGCGTTGGGCTCAATAAATTGGTATAGTATACAGCTTAAGCATACTTTTTGATCAATTTTTTAGAATTTAAATTATTGATTATGCAAATATAGATATGGGTTTGTTGTTTTTTGATCTTGGTTCTGAATATTTTGTGCTTTTATCTTGTGGGTTGGTTTGATTTGATTTAGAAATTCTGTGTTTTTGTGGGTTTTAGTTAGTAATATTTGTTGTATTAGAGTTTCAGCCTCCATTTTGGGAAGAATTTATAATTTGCTTAATTTATAATAGATAGAAATGAGTCGAGGATTCTTTTTGCTCTTAATTGTTTGTGTGCTCCTTAATATAAAATGATTCTTTTGTGTTGAATTATTTGTGTTAAACACAGTTTAGGTGGCAACATTTGGAGCATTAAATAATAGGTTCGATTAAATGTAAGGAGTTATTGTCCATTTAATAAAACAAATTTTGAGGGGTTGTTCAATTGGTCAGACATTGGATTTGATCCTCAATGGTCACCAGTTCAACTCCCCTCAGAGCCACTTAGGTAAATATCCGACCGTAAACCTCAGGGTCTCGTGGAATTAGTCGAGGTGCGAGCAAACTGACTCGAACACCCACGGTTATCAAAAATAAAAAAATATTATGTGATATCACTTACACTAGTGTTAAACAGTATATGCTAGATAGCATTATATTATTCAGCAATAAAACTAATGCAATCGACTTTATATTTATTTTTGGAACCGAGGTTTAATTGTTGAAATTTTTAATGCTTAACCAAACATAAATTTGAATTTTTTTTTTTTTTAACAACTATTTCATATTCTTAATTGTCTCTCCCAACTGTGGAATATTAATGCTTTCGCTCCTAAGGCCAAGATTTTGGTTCCTTTTTGTATTGAAGTGTTAACTGATGGTGATGTGTTTCAAAACATTGTTTGTGTTCAACTTATTATCGAGTAATTAATAACACATTTCAATCATGAATCTAATTTTTAATGGCAACCTTTGTGTAAAATTGCACTAGATAGCATTCACTCGTTCATTTTACAATCCATTCTACTTCAACAAAGGAAAAAAATCGCGTTGTTGCTCCTCCCCTTTTGTTTCTCATTGTTGGCTTCTATTTATGGAAAAATAGAAATAAAATGACCTTATTCCAATTTCTAGAGGTCGGATCGAATCAGTGTTGAGGATTGAAGTTTGATGTGATGAACTCTTTGATCAGGTGGTCGTTGATTTCACAGCTTCGTGGTGTGGGCCATGCCGGGTTATTGCCCCGATTTTTGCTGAGATTGCCAAGATGGCAACACATGTTATATTCTTGAAGGTGGATGTTGATGAACTCAAGGTATATTTTTGCACTTATTTTTGGTGGGACTAAGAATGTAGTTGAACTGATGGTTAAATAATTAAATTAAGTAATATATAAAAAATTTTACAAAAAATTACACGTTTCGTCAATATGAAAACAAAATCATATCAACGACCAAGCATTAAGGTTCTATGATGTCAAGGATATTCATAACAGATAGAAGTATATGTCATGGTTGAACCGTGGCTGAGTCCTGTGTGCAATTGTTGATGTAGTGAAGTTTTTTTTCTGCAGACTGTTGCTGAGGAATTCAAAGTGAATGCCATGCCGACCTTTGTGTTCCTCAAAGACGGGAAGGAAGTGGATAGGCTCGTGGGTGCAAAGAAGGAGGATTTGCAGGCACTTGTTAACAAACACGCTACTCTTACTGCTTGACGTTGCTTATAAATATTCGATACTTAGTACTCGAAATAATCACTGTATGCGATCTCTTGGAATTCCGTAATGTGTTATCTTTATCTGGATGCTGTTCTTGTCAATGTAATGCAGTCTTATGAGTTTGTTTAAATGCTGTAAAATGTTAACTTTGTGGTTATTGTGAATATCAGTGTGTATTGTGTTGAAGGTTTCTTTTAGTTCTTGCTTTTAGCTTTTGATTTGAAGTTAAGCATTGCTGTATTCAGTTTGGTCCCTATAGATATGAAGCATGGCTTCATATTGTAGCTCAAGAGGTTTCGTGTCTTAGCACTATGGAAGATAAAATTCATCGTTACAATGTGAGAACAAACTAATGTCCCCGTTTAGGCATTTAAATTGACACTACGTAGGGGTGTTAATGGGCAAGTCATGCTAGCTCGGCTCATTCACCGTCGGGTTTGATTCTGCCCATAGTACAAGCTCACTTTTGGATGAGCCGAGAAAAAGTTATGCCATGTTTGATTACCCTTGTTTTACCAGGAAATTAGAAAACTTTTTCCATTTTTCACTTTTTTCAATGTTTGATTGCATAATTTTTCCTTGGATTTCATTTTCCCACCCACCCCCTCACGTGCCCATTTTCCAAGAATTCTTTGAATTTGTTTTCTTCTTGTTTTGGTGGTTTTTTGTTTTCCTGCTTTCTTTTTTTTTAAGTGTACAAAAAATTTCATCGAGATTGTAATTTATTAAAATATTGAGCAATTACACTAATTATCTCATCTTGACTTCTATAGTCTGCATTTAGTGACTCCTTCAAGCATAATAAAATATATATTTTTTAAACATGTTTATTTCATTTCACAAAACCCTACTATCTATGCTAAAGGTAGCATCTGATGCTACAATTGACATCAAATGTGTTAGTAGATCACGTATTATCAAAGATAATATCAGATAATGTTCATTTTCTCGCCTCGATTCGAAAAGATCAAAATTTTAATTTCTTCAAATTTAACACACTAACAATATGGTAAGAAAATATCTAGCTAACTCAACATGAATTTCATTGTCTAGAACTTGAAAGAAATTGAGGAGTACTAAATTCACGTGGTTGTTGTACTTAAATAGGTCCATACATTGTCGTCGACGAACGATGGGCTATGAGAAGAAGCTGATCGTAAAAATTAATATGATGGTCCATAACAACAAATAAGTGGAAAAACATGGGCACTTGCTTACAATTTTTTCGAAATTTCGTTTCCATTGTAACAATAATACCATAAAGAATGAATGAGTTCTTACTAAATTTGTTTTGCAATATTGAAAAATGAGTTAAAAATAATGAAAGCCATGTGACGTAGATGCCCGTACTTGAGCTAGTCTCATTAAATAAAGAGTGATGCTACAAGTATATAATGATCTACATAATTACAAGTGGAATTGATCAACACCTTTAATTCAAATCTAACACTTTCACATCAACAACGGATGGTTGCCACATCACATTATGTCATCCATTGTGTACATTTATTATGTACACTTAGCATTTTCCTTAAATAAAACCTTAAAAAAAAACTAATTAACCAGTCATTGGATTTAAAACCGTAATTAAAGTTGTATGAGTGCTTGTTGAAGTACTAATCGTATCTATCATAATACTTATAATATTTATGTTTATTTTTCAACTGTTGATCAGGACGATATAAAAATTGAAAAAAAAATGAAAAAAAAAAATCCAAAAATAGTGTCTAGTTTAGCGTTAAACAACTTGCTTATTTGTTTGAATTGAGTACAACTTTAATTAGAATTGGACAACATCATGATATGTATTTTTACTTGAAGTACTTATCCATGTTAAACTTGATTATTTGAGTACATAACCATTAACTTATTACTTATTTTGGGACACGATTTGATTTTGTGAACTTAATTGTTGATGCTGTTGAGGAAATAAATTCTCAAATCTTAAACATAGTAACCTAATTGCTAGAATCTCCAAATCCTTAATAGATAAACAAAACTACTAAAAGGGTGGGAAGATTATTTTTTGTGATCATAGAGTTTGATGGTTTGAAGTTCTTGGATTAAATATTTGGTTGAATTAGCTTGAGTTAAGGAGTCTAGAACGGACACTGATCATTTTTTAAATTCGAATACCGTATCAAAAGAAAATATGATAAATCTTATACTTCTTTTCATAACCTTTATGACTCGAGTGATTAAGTTTACAAGGATATCTGAAAACTTGGTGCCCTATAGTCATTCGACTTGGAAGTCATTGATCTAAAGCTCGTTAAAGGGGTGATTTGAAAAGTTTAATGGAGAAAAGTCTTGTACATAAAATATAAAAAGAAAGAAAAGAAAGCATGACAAACCCTATACCTCTCTTTGTAGCCTTCATGACTCTGGTGATTAAGCTTACAAGAGTATCTAAAATCTTGGTGCCTATAGTAATCTGATTTGGGAGTTATCAGCATAAAACTCGCTATTTATTTCATTATTGTCATTATATTACGATCAATTTATAACAAAACAAAATTACCTAATGATATTCACTAAAATATTTGTGTATTATGAGAAAATTTAATGACCTTTAATGGGAACGGCTCAATGATTAGCATGGGCAGGCTAACTGCTTGATAGGTAAAGGTCCCCCACTTAGAATGTGGGGATATTGGGAGAAGTTACGTGGGACACGTGGCATGATAATTGCTCAACAGTTGCGTGGCTTCAGACGCCTGTAAATACTCTTAAGGCGGGACATGTATGAATTGAAAAAAAACTGACTATTTGAATATTCATTTTATCTTTTCTTTCTACATTCCTGACTCATCTATTAATTCTCGCACTGGAGGTACAGCAAGGGACAAAGCCTAAATCTCATTTTGCAGATAACATTCATTCGGAGGAGCAGAAATACCTCGTGCCACCAGGAGGATACATAAGTTTATTTCATAACTATTTCAAGAAGTATCTCACGAGCTTTTAAATACATTGATCTCTTTCTAGAGATTGTTTCTTCTTCAAAATTAGCTCAAGCTATATAGTAGTCAATTTGGTAGTACCAACATTTTCAGGAATTGAAACATCGTATAGACCAAAATAGTCATTTAGGGAAGTATTGGAACTATAAAACAATTGGTGAACATCATCATCTGGGTTTATGAATTCAGAGTAATCCATTACAAATTTCATAAAAAAATATAGGAAAAAACATTTAACTGGTAAAAGAGATATGAGAATATGAAGAAATAATTGGAAACAAAGGAAAAACTGTATAAAAAATTATAGAATTATATTGTTAGAGAGACGATAGTGATATTTTACAGAGATTGTAGAGAATTGTGAAAGTGTGATGAATTAGGTTTACAATTGCACCTATTTGTAGATTAGAAATTAAAAAAAAAAAAATTGAATTTAGGAGGGCATTAAGCTGCCTAAATTGAATTAATGGCATCCTGCAGTGACACGTGCCATCAAATCCTAGATGGAGTAGGCATAACATCATGGCTGGTAATACAGCCAAGCCATGCCTGTTTTTCCAGCTTGCCTGAGCTAGGCGAGCTATTAGGCGAGCAAGTTGAGTTATGACTTTGCTCACGTAACGAACCAGCTTGCTCGGCTCATCCCACATCTCGCCTTTTCTCGTGCTCACTTGACATTCTTAACTTTATGCCTTCGTTTGATCCCCATTTTCGGGATAAAATATATTATGAAATAGTGATTTTCTTAAGAATATGTGGTTAAAAAGTTATAATTTTTTTTTGAAATACGTGTAATTATTTTATAGGAGAACGAGTGGTTGAAAATGAATTTTGAAAAAATGGAACTCAGACAGATGTCTTTACAAACATGTCAACTATCACTTAGGAGGTGTTCGGTAGAAATTAAAATTGAAAAATTAACCGTTATTGTTGACTTTTATTAGACGAGTGAGACCCAAAAACGACTATATTTTCAATTTTAATTGGATTTAAGGTTAGCCAAACATGCTCTTAATATAAGGATGACAAAATGTCTCGACCACACTCAACTAGTCGAGGAATGAAGACGGGAACTAAAAACATTGTCTTCATCCTGAACCTTGCAACGATTACTTATTTGTTTATATATTTAAATTGAAATGTTATTTATAAAAATAAAAAATGAGAATTTTTTAATAATTAATAGCAGAAAATCTCCCTAAAAACGTTTCAATTTGCGATATACCCCTTTACCTATTGAAAATCTAAGAAAATCCCCCTATTTGAAACTTTTTGTGCAAAATACTCCCCTACCTTTAAAATATGTTAGATTTGCCATTAAAACAGTGAAAAATGTCAAAAATAATAATAAAAAATTGTAGTTGCAGTACGTAAGCTTTTCTTTTTACAAATTATACCTAAATTTTTTTATGGATAATTGTAGCAAAAACCTCAAACCTTTCAATCACGTTAAATAATTATATAAAAAAAATAAATAACTAAAAGTCATATTCTTCTTCACCAAACCCTAACCCTGTCCCTGTCCCTGTCCCTTCCCCAGCCCACTCCCAACCTTAAAGTCAAAATCTCAGACATCACGACACACTGACACGAACACCACCCTCAAATCGCCGCCACCGCTTCACCAAAAATCCATGATGATTTTCTGATTAAGATTTCATTATCCATAATACAAGCAGCACTTGTAATTGCCTGCAGCAAATATAAAGCAAAAAATACTAGTAATTTTGCCATTTTTCTTGAATTAAAGACTGCCCTTTCTGCTTCTTCTTCTTATATATTCTTGATTCTGACGAATCTGGGAGGTGAGCTCCAATAAATCCGTGCATACCTCTTCTACGCGCCATGGCTCGACCCAATCGAAGAAGAATAATGTATTTGGTGCTCTTGCAGTGAAATGGCATCAACCTTTGTTCAATCTATTAAAAGACTGATGACATTATGCCTACGACGTTATCCTGCTGTGCCCCATCCAAAGCCGTCGAGTTCAACAGCCTGGCAAATGGCGGTAATTTATTGTCACTATTAGTGGTAGAGAGATCATCTGGGTTAAGAAAAGCTTCTGTAGGCGTACTCCAAAGGTTAACTAGTGTAAAGTGGCTGAAATTACTTCTATGAAGAATTTGCCGAACAGTGTGTGGTGGTGTTGACTGCGAAATTGAGATTGAGGGTGGATTAGGGGAAGGGTTTGGTGAGATTGAGGGTGGACTGGGGGTAGGGGATATTTCGCACCAAAAAATTTCAAAGATAAGTATTTACTGCGATTTTCAATAGAAAGGAAGGTATATCAAATGAAAACGTTTTTTGGGGAATTTTTCTGCTATTAATCCA
>CAIGRM010043106.1:0-32681 GCA_903798335.1 Fraxinus albicans
ATAAATAATTCTATTTTATGAAAAATTTTTTGAGATTTTACAATATGTGATCTTCTTGGACATCTCGGACTCCTTCAAGACCTATACTACCAATTTCAACTCTTTTGCTATAATTAGGACTCAATAACTCATATTTTGACTTTGATTACAATTTGATAAACTCTTAATACAATTCAACTAAAACATGATTTTCACTAAAGAATTTCCAATTACAAATTTAGAAATTGCAAATTATAATTTGGACTTAACAATATGTACAGGGGATGTGTGACTTTGGATTACGAGATGAGATGTGATCGAATGTTGGTGGTGTTGAAAACGTGAGTCAATGACCGTCTTTGAATTCTTTCGAGAGTTTCCAATTGCCTTCTCTATTCTACTCTTCTTTTGTGGGTGCATACGAACCACTGTTGTTAGGAATCCTCTATCTCTTAAGACCTTGATCAGTTGGAGTGTGAGAGAGACACTTCTATAACTTTCGTTAGGTGAAGACTCATTATCCATTTAAATTGAGAAAATTTAGGTAGAGATACAGGATTATCTAGTGGACTTGTGATCTATAGAGGTTTATCGGTGAGACATGAGTTAGTAGTCGGTATAGTGAGCATGTTGGACGATGAGAGGAGATATGTGTTCTTGAGGTATGAGCAATACAAAATGGGATAGAATAAGTGTGGCGAGATCTTTTCTTGATGTTATTTATGCATTTGTTGCATATATGTTGACCATTTGATTGATCAACTTGGTATTAGTCTGTTGTCTTATATGAACATGTTTGAAAAGAATTGTGTGTTATCCTATGTTATATTTTCATTGCATGTTTATTTGCTCTTGATTGAATATTGTGATTGTCTACTTCTACTTGAACTTTTTTGTCTTTAGCCCTGGTGAGTATATGGAGCAAGTATGATATGTGTTTCGGGTCCAAAATACGAGATAAGGTCTGTAATACCAATTTTATTTGGTTACCTTGATTATGCAAGTATAAACTTTGTGTTTTACTTGTTTATAGGTTGATTGGGCATCAAGGTGAAAATTTATTGGATTTTTGATACCCAATAAATTTAGGCGATGATTTAAAACAGATGTCGAATAGTTTATCGACATCAAAGTCTTGGCTCTACTTGAAAATGACCAACACTTTTGGAGGGCCCAAGTTTGAGTTGGATTTAATTGGTTTGAGGTAATGTGTGTGTTGGCCCATTTACCTTGTTATTAAGTTGGCCTATTTAAGTGAGTTGTGTCAATTACTATATATCCTAGGATTAAGGCAATATATGCAACC
This sequence comes from Fraxinus albicans, assembly GCA_903798335.1. Lineage (NCBI taxonomy): Eukaryota > Viridiplantae > Streptophyta > Magnoliopsida > Lamiales > Oleaceae > Fraxinus > Fraxinus albicans. The sequence goes on from CAIGRM010043106.1 coordinate 1,286, forward strand.
TATTTCTCCCAGCCATTTTTCTCCTTGTGTGTGTATGTAGTGTTACAATGGAGAGTAGAGAGAAAACGAGCGAGAGAGGGTAGACAGTTTGGGAGGAATTGGGATAGATTTTCCACCATTGTTGCTTCTTCTTAATCTTCCTACTCTTGCTAATACCACTACCATCATTCTCCTTTGTAGGGTTGAGATGACTCGTGGCAACCAAAGTGTTTGTAGGTTTTAGGTCAAGCTTGTTTCGGTTGTGTTTGGTTGGTTGGTTTTTTTTATCCCAGAATCAAGTTTTCTAGAAGATTTCTGTAACAATACAAATTATCTAGCCATACATTTTCACAAAGATTGAAATCGATAACGAACCACTCCCATTTTCTTGAAACTTTTCTTTCTCCAAAGCTTCATAAACAACATTGTGCAGTACTTTTTATTTCTTCATACATCTTGTAACCCCTTAACTTCTCTGGTATCTTTTTCATTATGTGTCATAAACACCAACTATGTCAAGTGTTAGGAAATCCAACCGCAACTGCCTTTTGCATTGCTTTATCTCGGTTTATAATTATAGCATTTGGTGCACATTCAAACATACATACTTGCCAAGTATGAAACAACCAAATAAATGTAGCAGAGTCCTCGCTTGGTAGCAGCCCACATCCAAATAAAATTGAGCGTCCATGGTGGTTTACGCCTACAAAAGGTGCAAAGGGCATGTCGTACTTATTTATTAAGTAGGTTGTGTCAAATGTAACCACATCGCCAAATTCTTCATAAGCTGCCCTACTCCTTGCATCAGCCTAAAATAAGTTCCTGATTCAAGCATTGTCATCTACATCTATCATATAAAAGAAGCTCGAATTCTTTGCTTTCATCCGAACAAAATAATTATGGATTGCTTCGGCATCTCCTATACGAAGTCACAATCTTCTTTTCTTATCAATGTAATTTCTATAGTCTTTATCCAAAAATGGAACATTATCATGTCCCCCAGCTTCCACTACAAATGCTTGATAGTTATTTGTCAATCCAATCCCAGCTCGATCATTCAATTCAAGTCTTCTTTTAGCACATGTACTAATTTCCCTATTGCACAAGTAAAATCGTGATTTTTATGGACTCAACCAATGATTATGCTTAAGAATAATAGAATTAATATTGCACTTCCCATCTTTAAATATAGAAGCATTAACCTTAGCTTTGCAACCACTTTCATCAATGGATTAGGATTGAATTAATTTAATTTTTGACAGGTTGAATTTTTGGCTCGAGAACATGACAAGCAAACAAATGTTAAATCTTCATATGATCGTGTTGTTTTCTTTTTAACTCCAAATCCTTCTTGTTTCCTATATAGTTTATCACACACAAAAAGATTGTCTTAATTCACAATTTTTATTTACTACGTATTCTCTATTAATAACTTTTTAACATGAATGCACAACCTCAACAGCCACAATGAGATGGGCAGTGAGGCACACGGAGATGGGCTGACAGCCAGCCTCAACGCACACAGGCTGGTGCACAAAGGCTAGATGAGTGGGCTGTTTCGGGTAGATTCAATATAGGGGCTGCATATGATTTTTTCCGATCAAATGGGGCAAAATACAGCATGGGCAACAACTATTTGGAACAGCTACATCACACCGAGGCATGTTTTTATTTTGTCGCTTGGAGCAAAGTCAAGATTGCTTACTAAGGAACTTGTGCACTTGAAAATTGATCAATATTGCTGTTTTTGTGGTGCAATGGTTGAAATGGTGCAACACCTTTTCTTCACATGTCCATTTAGTGCTTCCGTTTGGGAAATGGTTCGTGTGTGGCTTGGCATTAGACGATCAATGTCTACATTACCTTGTGCATTGAAGTGGATTAAAAATGAGGCTCGAGACACATCTTGGCAAAGTAAGGCAAAGCGAGTTGCGCTTGCTACTACCGTTTACCACTTATGGACGGCAGATAATCAGAAATTTTTTGAGGATCTAAGATCGCAAGTTGATGGCGTTATTAGACGAATCAAAATACATGTATACAAAGTTATGTTTTCTTTGTATCCACATGTTTTGATTTATTTTGAGTATATGACATTAGATAATTAGATCTAGTCGCTTGTACATCTTTTCTTTTTGTTTGCCCCCAGTATGCCCGGTGTTCTTATATGCTTACATGATCTTTGATTGTCCGGGTATGCCCGGTGTACTTGTACATGATTTTTATATAATTTACATTTACTAATTAAAAAAATGAATATTTATTACATTGGGAATTTAAAGATCCACATCATTTGAGAGAAAACATTGTATTTATTAGTTTTAAAAAGAAAAATGATATTCATCCTCAGTGGGGATGAATAGCATTTCTCTTTTAAAAATGAATATAACTGGCCATGTAGGATGTGGACCCCATGCCACTATGCACCCAAATAGACTAGTGTTGAGCACCATAGGGTTTGAATAGCATTACTCTTCTTCAATATTAGGGGCACTTGAAATGCACAATCTCGTAGTTAATTTTTCAGTTATCATTCTCCTCCTCTTTTTGCCATTTGTGTGTTTACTATTCCCTCCTCAAGTAGTGTTTCAATTTCACGATGTGTTGTAAATCATGCATTGTTAATTCCAAAATAATAATACAATTCTTTCATATGTATGAATCAAATCTAGAACTCTAACCATCGGAATTTGATCTTAATCTTTCTGTCCAAATTTCACAATGATTGAACCCCATAATGTTGAGATATTGTGCAGGTTGTCCAAATTCTACGAATTTCTGCACTGTTAATTTCAAAATAATAATACAATTCTTTCATAATATATAAAGCCACATTTTTTAATGAGTGTCAATCTAATATTCTTCTAAAATATTAATCTGAAGGAATTCGTATTTTTATTTAGGAAGCAACAACAAAATATTTTTTAAAACCTTAAGATGCATAAGGTTTATACATTTTCAAAAGTATTAACACAATATTTCTCAAATATATTATTTAAATAGAGTCATGTTCCATCAAGAACATAGACATAAATTTCGTCTAGAATATAATATGCTCGAATATTATATTTTTTCAAAAGTACCAATACAATATTATTTTTAAATATTGTTATTTGTGAATTTGTGCTTTTTAAACAACAATAAAATAATATAAATATAATATTTTTTTCAAGCAATGCTAATTATTTTTTTGAAATATTGATTTAGACTGTTTCTTTTTCAAGAATATTAACACAATATTCTTCTGAAATATTTTACTGAAATAGTGAACGAAAAAAATTACATTTAAGCAAATATTTATCTATCATAAATTGTTGCAGTCAAAACGTTATAATCGGATCGAATAATTATACCCCTTTGTTATGAAATTCAAAGTTAAGAGAACGTTGACATTTTTTTTAGCAGAAAAAAAAAAGGTTTCTTTATAAATTTAATTGACTAGAATTTCTTGTCTTTCTTTAATTGAAGGAAAATTCATTTTTCCTATCTTTACTAGCTAGAAGTTTGTGAGCAAAAAGAAGAATAATTTTTGCTAACTCAATTGCTAAATTTTTGCGATGAAAACGTGTTATAAACTAAAGAGAAAATAAAACGAATAAGTCAATATACTTGTGTATATTTTATTTAGAATCAAAACCCCATATTATAGTGAAGATTTATGGCTACAAAAAATACATTATTCATTATAAATAAGGTTGTAGAGGTATAATGATCATTTACTAATAAATATATAATTTACAATTCTCTATTTTAGAGGGACAATACGTAAAAATAAACTCCAAAAGGCTCTATATTCTAACTTTTTAAATAGATGGTGAATTTGGCTCCGAACAATAGCTGTTTTTACGAAAGAATGGTCAAATTATGTACAATTGACAATGATTCTAATAAACTTATTAATTCCTATCATGTGATTAGCTCACTTTTTTATTACATGATAGTTTATGTCATAGACTTTTCTATCTTGCATAGAATGATTATGCCGCTAATAGAAATAATAAAATTTAGATTTTTTTTATAAAAGTTAAAGTAAATCAATCCCACAACATTTCAACCATATATTTCATCTGTTTTTATTATAATTTATTAAAAAATTGATTTTAATCTCCACTAATTAGGGATTGAATGTGGAATGATTTCTCGTGATATTAATAATCATAATGTGATTATTTACTAAGACTAAAATGATTAAGAAGTAATTTGATCGAGTCAAAACAAGTTCTAATTTTCTTGAGTTAATTCTTTCCTACGTATGTGAATTAAGCGGCATGCTAACTAGAACATATTATTTTGTAACATTTATAGATGATAACATAAAGATAAAGCATTTAACATGTTTAAGGTTTACAAAGGCGAAGTAGAAAATTCACTAAGATTAAAATTCCTGGAAAGGATAGATGTGGTGAATAGTTCTTTAATGAATTTAACGTGTTTTGTGAACAATATGACATACTACATCAATATATTGCACATAGAATACCTGAACAAAATGATTTGGTGTAAAGAAAAATAGGATATTGATTAAGATGATTAATACTATGTTATTGCACGCTAGTTGCCTTTTAATTTGTTGGGGTGGAGCATTACTTGTTAAATGTCATGTTAGTAATAGAATTCCCTCAAAGGAAATTAAAGGTTATTCCTTATAAATTGTAACAAGGATGAAAATTAAACATTAAGTGTGGAGTTATCTTGCCTATTACAAGAAAACCGATCCTAAAAAGGATCAAGTTGAGTCCAAGAGTCGTTAAGTGTGCCTTTGTGGATATGATTCAAATAATAAAGCGTATGGATTACTCAACTTAGAATCCAATATGATTATAGGATTTCAAGACATGGACTGATTTAAGAATTTACCAAGTCTGGATAAAATTTCTTAGTCTCCTATATAAATTGAAGAGGTTTCGACTTTTAGAAAGTATTGAAAACATCGTCTAAAGGATATTGAGAATCAATGGCTAAAGGGCCAAATACATATCAAAATTGCATTTAGAAATTTTGAGTGAAATTAGTATATGTGTGTTCAGTCGAGCTTAAAATTCAATTAAAATTAAAAATATAGTCATTATTGAGTCTCACTCGTCAATAGAAGTCAACAATAATGATTTATTTTTTAATTTTAATCCAATTTTAATATATACCTAATACGCCCTATATTTACATTTTACACAATATAATTACGAAAATATAGTCCGAGCATTTATCCATGAATAAAAAGAGGACAAAACAGAATTGCAGTCAAGCTAAATTGCACCTATATCATCCAATCAGACAACGACACGTGACCATACGCGCGTTTGATTTGATCCAATCACAAGAATTCCATGACGCGTAATTTGTGGGTATTTTATTATTTTTCTCTCGTAATCTCATCTATAAATACCTCTGAACTGTTTAAATCTCCAAACAATTTTAAGCATATAATAATTCGGTCGAAAAATAAGCAAAAAAGAGAGAAAATAAGTTAGATTGGTCTCCAATTAGCTTATCACCTGTAATTCTCCGGTTTTTTTTGTTCCAATTGTTGCCGGATTCCTGATCTCCCTTTTACAATGGTAAGAATTTTGTTCGTTTGACCTTTCATATTTATTTTTAGTTTGTCTCTGTTAAATATGCTTCTGATTTGTATATAATTAATTTTATTGAATTATGTATTGTTATGTGATTTTATCTGGAATGAAATGGTTTTTTTTTTTCTTTTTTCTTTTGAACTTTTCTCGTGATTATGAATTTGTTATCTTCAATCTTATTGTGGATCGAGTAGCGTTCTGCGTTGATTATTAATTGCATAAATTCTTCGGTGTGTAAATGTAAAATAAATGTTATTACGTAATTAGAAATTTGTTTGGAGGTGTTGTTTTGTGTGAAAAGCAATTGCGATGGTGAAAATTGTAACCCAATTTCCACCCAAGTAAGATGCTAGTAATAAGTTCAAAATTGTTGATAAAAAATAAACAAATTTTGGGAAGTTTATGCTGGTCAAATTATAAGGTAACAGTTTATTGATCTATTTTCTTGTGGATCATTGAGTATTTTATTGATCTATTGCTAACAAGAATTAGTTTTGATTCGTAATATATGGAATCTTTTGCTTGTTTCCAGAGTTACCACGGTGACATGTAGTATTGATCTGCATTATGTTAGTTAATTGAAAGAAAATATGAGTTTTTGTACCTACATGTTGATATGATGCACTATTTATGTGGGAAAAGGAAAAGAAGAGTAATGCTTTAATATCGGTCTATGTTACAGTTCTTGTTTTAGTTCAATTAAATACAAGAATTTATGACTCATTTAATAGGAGTTAGGATGTGTTTGACACCTAAATTGGTGATCAACATCATTGGTGTTAGATAACATTATTTGAAGAAGGAAAAAAGCATAGAAAGAAAATTTCTAGATTATTTTGAAAGTGAAGTTCTGTATTGGGTGAATCAATAGAAGAAAAGAAATTGATGTTTGAATCTTTCATGGTATAATTGTCCGATAATGGCCCATTTGGCAGGTTCTGTTTTTCCTTTTACTTTTGCTTCTTATAGAAGAGCTTTCCAAAGAAGCTACCTTATATTTCCTCTAGCAAGACAAAGCATTTCAGAAAATTAGTCAAAAGATGTTCAAACGTGACTTTTTAGTTTCGGAAGCAGCTTTTACCTTTTCAAAAACTGGGCCAAACATGCCCTAATGTTTCAAAAACTTTTCAAAATTTATTGGAGCATCTGGCATTTTGGTTTATTCTGAGTTCTCTTTCAGCTTCTTCTATCTGTTTTTGGAGCGTGTTATTGTGGGTTTTTCCTAAGTTTTGTGTAATTTTGGATACCTCTTAATCAATGCTGGTTCTTTAGCATGCTGTGCAATATTTTACTCACTAATCGACTTTAATATTTGTATTTCCCAGACAACTTCAAGGAGGCTTGCTGACAGGAAGGTGGAGAAGTTTGAGAAAAACATTACCAAACGAGGGCTTGTCCCAGACCCTACCACTAAGAAGGGAAACAACTATCCCGTTGGCCCTATCTTGCTTGGCTTCTTCATATTTGTCGTCATTGGATCATGTAAGATTTAATCTTCTCTCAATTCTTTATTCCAATATGTAAAGTCGTGTTCAATATCTTATGTCGAGATCCTGCTATGTTGGAATGCTTGTTTTGGAACCGCATTGTCGTCTGAATAGTATCATAATGTTTGTTAGTGTATTTGCTTGTTATATCATTAGGAGATCTATCTATCAGATTATGCTTTATGTAAATCAAGAGCCTGCAGTTTACAATTACCTTCTTTTTTTGCCATAAGCTGATTTTACAACCGGACCGAATAATGAATTCTTCTTCTCTTCTCTTCTCTTCCAGCTTTGTTTCAGATAATCAGGACAGCAACAAGTGGAAGCGTGGCTTAATCTTGTCGTGGTGCTTTTTTGATAAAACAGTGTGCATCTTGTTGTAATGCTTTAGCCCGAATACTCAGAAATGCAAGGAATTTTTTTACTAGCTGAATGTTTTTAATCATAATGTGAACAACTTTAGATACCCTACTTATCTTTCCAATTTTTTCATGCATTTTTTTGTGGTTTTTATGTTTGTGCAATCGTGTCAATAATAACTGGATTAAGTGTTTGTGACATATTAGAAATTTTTTGGAAAAAAAATACTTGAAAGTTACATTTCCTGTGAATGCTACTTTTTTAGAACTTTTGCGATAAGGTCAAAATATATTCCTTAAATTATACAAAGGTTATTTATTTTAAAATTTAATTATTTACTTAAATAAAGTTATTTAATCAAAATGAAAATGAGAGAGAACAAAACAGCGCTAGCAAACTGAACTGGAATGAGAAAACCAAAGAGGGAATCTGATCACTTTGTCTTCAATTTAGGCAATTTTTTTTATTAAAAATAAATTTTGTGAAAAGTGAATACTTTGTTTTTAGAGAATATATAGTTAAAAAGTTAGAAAGAAGTTACAAATTCACTCACAAAATTATTTAATTGAAGAATGTGATTGAAAATAAATTTTAAAAAAATGAATTTTTAAGAATTTTTACCAAACAAGACTTAATTTAGAACATTTTCAAGGAACTCTCTATTTTAAAAAAATATATTCTATTATCTAGAGAGAATCTATAAATTTACTGAGTAAAATTTTTTTAAGTGTCCCGACGAAGGCTAATGCTATTAGAGGAGTTTGTCTCCATGAAACAAGTATCAATACTATCTTCGATCGCAAAGTTTAGACATAATACCAGGTGAATGAACATAGTAAGATGCACGGACGAACGCTAATATTTGCATAATTGCATTACTGAATAGAGCACACAGTTATACACAAAAGGGCAGCTAACTATAAGCAGAAAACACTACTTCAGATAATCTGTAGAAATCATAAATTTAACAGCATTTTGTTTGTAGAGGAGAAATTATTTTAATATCATGCTTCTAAGGATATCATCACAAAGAAAATTGGGCTGCCAGTAGACCTGCAAATGAACACAAATATTCCAATGCTGCCTGAATTAAGCCGAAGCAGTCAAACACGGGTAAAATGCAGTGCCGCATGCGATCCATTGCCTCTTTCTCCCATTTGGCAACATGCAGCCGGGTACCTTGACCCATTCACCGGTCGATAACTCGTATGTAACCAGTCGATTCATTTGCCTCGATCTCAGAGATAGCATAAGCAAACCTTTGTTGCCCAGGCAAGTCATTCTAACGTGCTTTCCGTAAAAGTCCAAGCACCATATGTTTGGCATTCTGTCAACCTCCTTCCACAAAAGCGTCATCTTTTGTAGCTCCCATATGCAGACGCACGTGGCAGCATTCTTGGTGAGTAGCCCCACGAGCATGATCCTTCCCCCACATTCTGCTAGTGTTTGATCGTTCAGATGTGGAGGTGCCGGGATAATGTATTGCTTCCATACCCTGGAAACCATATCGTAGGACACTATCCCATCAGGGTCGGAACGCATGAAGTAAAGTGTTCCATCAACGGAAACTGCCTGAGACCTAAAGTTCAGTGTCAACGGGAGCTTAATGTTCGAGGGCATGATTCCAGGACATGCCCAGGAGTTCTTTCCGGAGTCGTAGATTTCGTACTCACCGTCACAACCAACCCAAAGGATTTTATAATCCAAACCGTCGGGTTTCCTGTTCAGAGTCATCCCTACAGCCACACGAGACCAGACCTTAACTGACCTGGCCGGCAACTCTTTCAAGGACTTCGTAAGAGGGTTGCATACGTAAAAGCTCGTATGCCCAATATCAAGTAAACAAACGAGTCCCCCAGCTGATGCCACTGGCAACAAAATTGATTTTGTTGGCAAGGCAGGAACTGTAGGGTGGTGCCATTTCTTCAACGAAGGGTCATACATGGCTCCAGTATTCAAATTTTCATGAGTGATGGTGTAAAACCAAGGTTGGGATTGCCCAACTTGCTCACATTGTTGAGAAAAACTTTGGGAATTAAGCAGTGAATTCCACTTCTGGCAAACTGAACGAAAACGGAAAAAGGTAGCGATTGGAAGTCTTGCTACCACAGCTTCAAAGAGATCTTCCGGAAATTCTTTCCAGATACGCTGTTCCATATTTTCTGTAGACCTTGCACTGGCAATCACTTTTCCTCGACGGGATTCTTTTCGGGCCTTTTTTGTGGGTGGAGGTTTACCGGGTTCCAACATTTTCAAATTTTCGGATTTACCAGCAGTCATTATGAGATTATAGCAATCATAATTTACAGAGCTACTATCAAGATCAAGAAAACACCACCTGCAAAACTATAGAAGGTCCTTCAGATGTTTAATCTAAAATTGCAAAGAGAAGAAAAGAACGATGCAGTGGATGGCTTGCTGGAAAAATCATGAGGACAAAATAGCTTTTAAAAGCATAAATTAAACAACTTATCACGTGTATTAGTCACTAGACAATATAAAGGTGTGTAAATTTTGGAATTTTTACCTAGCACCAAGTTTTAAATATCACAGCAAATTCATTTTGACACCATTCTCAATTTAGAACAATAGATGTGGAAACTGTTAAGATAAACTATCAAACAAGAAGAGAAAAGGAGTAAAACAACCTCAATCCACTAGTAATAAGAGCAACTATAGCAAACAAGTCAGTCATGGTTCACACTTCACAGTATAACGTCATGAATACATTTATCACAAAAAGTGACATCATAATTATTAAAACCAGTCAAGAAAGTACAAAATATCTTAAAATGGTAGCATCAAAATTTGATCGATGTCATTCCAACAAGCAAGCTGTTACTGTATTGATGAGTGTTTGTCAGAATATTAAAATTATAGTTAAGAAACTCTTTCACATACCTATTTAGTCAGCCCCGAGGTGTGCTAAGGTCTAAAAAGGAAGGGGGGAAGTATTCCAGGAAACAGTTGAATATATACAAGATTTTATTAGTTATGAGGCAAAAGATTCCATATGGAGAAATAGAGTTTATCAGCGCCAGTAGGAAAAACTTCAGCAAATGGAATTCATATGAAAAACAAAAAATAATTTATTACAAAAACAAATTAGAGGAGATCCATTTTCACATCTATTCATGGAAGAGCTTTTAGCTCAGAACCAAGTAGTATAGGACAGGTGGAGTATATACCTTATCAAGCTTAGGGCTGCCTGGAGTGGGGAGTGATGGAATCTAAATGGTCTCTGGCTTGATAAAAAGACCTTTCAGTTGGATAAAATCCGTTACCTAAGAAGAACAGACACACCGACACATAATTTTTTTAAAAAAAAAAAAGTAGGACACATTGGGGACATGTCAATTTGATCTCTTAAAAAAAATTACATTTATATATTAAATCTCTATTTTTGAACTTTTTATTATAGAACATGGCACATGGAATGTCGAACAGTTGCCCGAGGAGCGTCCCTTAAGTATCCCGTGCATCAAAAATTTTAAAAAATAAATAAAAGGACAAAGCACGTGGGTTGTTAGATACGTGTCCTAGAGTGTTTGAGGAATGTCGATTTTGACACGACGACACGTGTAGACACTAACAGGCTGTCCTAGTAAAGGTTTCCATGCTTCATAGTTCATTACCATATTCATACTCTGCTTACGTTCTGAGTAAGGATGGAGTCGGTCAAATGATGGTAAAACATACAAAAATGTAGCAAAAAAATTTTGGCATTACTTATTCACTTCAGATGATGAAGCCCACATCATTCTTACCGAAATACTTCCTCATTACAGGCATTTCTTCACCCTCTGTGTAAATAAAATATTGAGTCTCTGAAAGAATTCTGAGACTAAAAGATGCAGGCACGAATGCAAAGAATATTCCTAAATGTTAAGACAGTTCAAATTAAAAACCCTGAAATCCATTCCTTTTTAACGTACCATTTCCGAGCCCATATAAAGAAATCGTTATGCTTCTCAAAAAATAAAATAAAAAATCATTGCACTCTAAAACTTCAAACACTTCAATGACTACAAAATCATCAGTGGGGAAAGAGGAATTATCCTGGTATACTGTGGCAAGTTAATGCAAAATAAATAAATGTTTACCCATTTCTGCTTTCCATTCCTTACACCAACCCCAATCTTGACTTCAAATAATCATATAATTTATACACCAGAACCAAGCATACAATTTCACAAACTATGGTCCCGCTAAACAAGTGCATAAGCATTTGGAGGAGTTCAAATACGTTTATCCTCCAAAACACCGCCGAGGCCAGAAGTTGAAGGACAAAATACAATTCAAACTCAAAGACCCTGAAATGACTAATTTGGTAAATCCATATATTTTGCTTCTTTCATTTTATGAGCGATCAAGTACAATTAATAACAGGATGGAGAATAATTTCCTCACAAGTGCATGATACCAAAACCCTATTTGCAATTTAGACACAATAACCAAATAAGTTGTTTAGTCTTGGAATATCCATAATTCGTAGGACGAATTATGACTTCATGACCTATTTCTTGCTTAAAAAATGTGAAGCTCAAATAAAAGTATGAACATGCACGTACTGGGCATGAAAAAAAACCCACGGATTACCTATAGGAGCTTCATCTTATATGGAACAATTCTAGCAAGAATATAGATCCAACCAAATGCGCAAGACTTGCATTGTATATATGGTAAAGTGATTTAAATGCCTTGCATCAAATATAAAGATTATGGGTGCTAAGAGGTGTGCGTGTAGACAAAAGGGCATATACATTTTCCAGCTGATTAAGGTCGGGATAACTGCATTTAGCAAGACAATCAAATTATAAATCTAATACAATTTCAGGGACTCCATAATCCAGACAATAGATTAAAAAGTAGTGGTTTTAGATTAATTTTCATGGCACAGAGTGTTACAGGGAGATTACATTTCTCATTAAACATTGCAAATGGCAAACTAAACTAAATTGTGTAACACTAGGAAAGGGAAAATGAAAAAAGGAAAAAAGAAAAAAAAATGGCTATGAATCTGAATAGCTTGAAAAGAAATAAGAAAAGGTGCTTTTAGCTTTTAAGAAACGGGGTGATACCAGCAGACCATGTTCTTGCAAAATAAAGCAAAGAGCCCGTTCAACTAAAATACCACAGAGATTGGGGGGAAGGGGAATTATTGATATTTAGTCTCAGATATAAACTATTCATCTTCATTGAGCCATCGTCTTGTATGGGAATTTGGGTTGTACAAGGAAAGAGCTATAGCCAATTAAGCAATGGAGTTCACTAAAACTCGCAGAAACATTGATGGACAAAATTAAGTAAATGTCACACAACAAGATTTTAACATAATAATACAAAAAATGGACTAGTATAGCAGTATGACCTGAAGCTCCATCACCACAAAAATGGCAACAGGCGCTATAAATTCATACCCATCAAAATTAGGATATACTATCAAAATCCATATCACACACCAACATACACAGAAAGAACGAAATTTCCCTCAAAAAAAAAAACAAAAACAAAATCGGAAAATTAAAACATGCAAATACAGTCAAACACGGGCGATTAAAACAAGTTTGATTGTTAAAAAAAATAAAAATAGCATTTTCAAATTCAGTATCCTCAATTTCGAGCACACAAACTCGCTCAAATCCATAAACTAAAACAAATTATAGAGAGAAGGACCTGAGGTGGTGCTGAGGTGTGGACTCAGGTCGAAACTGAAGGAAGTAATTAGGAGGAACCGTAGGAGGAGAACCGTAGAGTTCCAAAAACTCTTGTACTTGTCCGATTAGTTGCCTCAACATCGCCAAACCTTCCATCATTCCATTACGCCATAGCTACCTATCTCTCCCCCGCCTCCCCACGCCTTCACTTTCTTTCTCTATAACATCTCTCTCTATATCTATATGTATATGTTGTATGTATCTGTGGGAGTCTGTATTGGGCCTTCTGTTATTAGTCTCAGGTATACACGTCACCAGGGCCCAGGCCCATAATTGATTGCGAGTAATATTGACCGTGTACGCAAACATTTGTGCCAGTTCTTTTCCCAAACTACCCCTCTTCATTTTTTATTTTTAAATTTTGTATAATTTATTAATTGTAAAAAGGGAATTGTTTTTGGTAGAAGAGAGGAGTGTGGTGATTCTTAAAAAAAAAAAAAAGGGAAAAGAAAATTGGTATTGCGTAAATTTATATTACTTCATCCATTCATCGAATTGGAACATGAATGGATGAAATAAGATGAATCGAGACAATATTTAAGTACATAGTTATTTTGAATATATTAATTATTTCTTTATTTTTCGATCTTTTATAAGGGTTAAAAGATAGGTCTTATTGTTTTTCAGCAATTTGTGATCTGATAGACCTTTCAATAGCTTTCGAACTCAGGGGATGCTTGATTTTCATTTTTTCCAAAATACGTTTTTATCTCTGTTATCTTTTCAATCACATTATTCATTAAAATAATATAACACGCAAATTTAAAAAATCTATTGATCATACATTCTCCATCAATTTATTATTTCAAAATACATTTTTGAAAAAATAATGGGGCTCAGATGCCCCCTTAGATGAAGTTTTAACACTATCACATAAAAATAGCAAACGAATTTTGTAGGGTTCCTCGATAAAATTTGATTTTTTTTTCATGAAAAGTCTCGTTAGAGAGATCTGTATTCATAATTTTAATTTTATTCGATAAGTTTACCTTTTGCTTACTATATTCTTATTTGTCGTTTGATCTTGTTCATCGATGATATCAAATTTTGTCCATATAATATTGAATCAAGAAAAGAAGAATCAAATTATTTGTCCAATAAGATTGAATTAAGAAATGAGGTTCTTCAATGGATGCTTATACAAAAGGTTGTAATAATAGTGCTTAATAGAAGAAGGTTCATGAAAGACATAATGCAACTCTTCATTTGCTTGGGTGTAAAGCAAATTCGTGCCAATTCTATGTAAGGTGTATGAGATGCCACTCAAGTTAAGAAATAGTTGGGCACCCTGAAACCCTCCACCCACCCACCAACCTCTACCAACAACGCATCACTGTTATTTTTCAATAATCACTCCAAACATCTACTTTCCACAAGGTCTAGACATTTAGTTAGCATTCAATAGAATTAAAATCAAAACAACTATTCTAGAATTGGAGTCTAACCAACTCCCTCGATTAGAGTGAAAATTGAATTCAGTTTAAATTTGACATTAAATCTTATTTAACTATTTAGATAAAAAAAACATTTTAAACTTTTGTACAAATAACTTGAAATTAAAGTCAAATGAAATTTTTTTTAAAAATAAAAGATAATAATAAGATAAAGTCAAAAAAAAAAAAAAACTTTAAAAAAAACTTATAAAATATGCCTAAAGAAGATAAAAAAGATGAACAAAAAAATCAACTGTTTAGTTATTGAAAAAAAAAAAAAAAAGGTCTAAGCGCGAAGCAAGACATTTTGTCTGAGATTCGAATTTAGGCGAGCTTTTTAGAGCACTGATCAAAATTGCCCAATTAGAATTAATCTTTGGTAAGAGTTTCAATCCAGTCTCAAATGAGAATGCTAGAAATGAGGTGGAGTTGAATAAAAATTAAGTTAAGACGCTATAAACTCAGTTCAAAGTCTAACTTTTATCCAATTAAACATATTACTAGCTTGCATATTCATTACTCAAGAGTGGGTAACATATTCCATTCATGACCTCCTAAAACTAACATTATGTTGTTCAATTAGGAGTCTTGTGCAAGAAAAATGATGAGAAAAAAGGGTTCACCAAAAAATAAATAAAGACTGTGGAAATGAAATTTTATAAATTTGTCGTCTAGTTCCAACTAGCCATCAATATATTCAATCGTGTTTTAACTATTTTTCTCAACAATATATATCACTTTTAAGCACGACTAATAATTTTAAAAGTAGCTAGAAAGTCACTTATTGAGACAAAATATGTGACATCAATTTACATGTCTAAGGAATGGAAAGGGTATAAGAAATTAATTCAAAGAGATAAGGAACTAAACCATGAACTATTTTAACAAGACTTCTCATTGTAAACATAGTGAAAAAATAATTTTTATTTTTGAATTAATAGTTCAAGAGTTTTATTAATGTAAATTGTGCTTTTTCTATTCTATATTTATTGAACCGAAGTGGCCAAATCCATATCAACTTTGGTCAAATGGGTTCTACTTATCAAGTGAAGAATACAAATAAATCATTTCCACATTTCCTACCTGTGATCGAAAGAGTAAGAACTTCGTCTTTCAATTGGAACTGTTCGAACTAGACGAAGTATATATTTATTTTTTATTTATTTTTTGAAAAGGTAACAAGAAATTGAGTCTCTAACAATAAAATAACTATGTATTTTTTCTTAAGAAAATAAATAAATAAAAAGAGAATAGAATGGCATTTTCCTTAAGCAAATAAATAAATATTTAATCAAGGAAGGGGGCATTTTTGGTAAAGGGAAAAATCATGATGAAAAATAGGTAGTTTAGTTAAGAAGTAATAAAGTTTAGGTAAGAGAGGATTGAATTTAGTCAAAAGCAAGGGGATGGAGAGTTAGGGGTAATTATAACTCGTTATGGGGAAGAGAGACACTTTGGCTTTGGTGGGTAATTCATTATGACTCATTATGAACATCATCATAATTCAAATCCTTCTTTTACGTGTGCATTTTTCACTCATTTTGAATTATTTTTTAAAAAAAATATATTTTACTCATAAATTTCTGGCAAAATTGCAGTAGGAGGTATCCAATTTATGCATTTTGCACAAATGAGTTTCTGACTTTTAATTCTTGGAATCCAAATTGTCAAAGGAGATTCGAGAAAAAATAGAAGAAGAAAACGTTTTTCAAAATGAAATATGTACGAGTTTGCGAGGGGTGTAAATGTGTAATGGGCACATCCGCATATATTGTTGTAGTAGAGCGGCTAATGTTCACAAGTCAATGTGACGAATTCCACTAACTGACTTTTTTGCCCCTATAGACGATATTTATTCAAATTGAGGTTAAAATGACGTGTACGATGTAAGTTTAGAGCGAGGGACGGGTGGTCGTGGTAGAAATATTTATTTTGGTAATTATAATGCTTAAACAATTTTTTTGGTACATCACTCCTTAATTGCATTAAAGGTTTGTAATATTTTCTTATTGTCACGTTTATGTTGTTTAACTTTTTGACGCGATCTTATGATCAATCTTCTATTAATTCGCACATATGATCCTTGATGTTGGATTATGTCCAAACATTCTGTTGGCATACGTTGAAATAAAAGGAAAACATTATATCAAACTTTATATTTGTTATTTATTTTTTTGTTGATTTATTATGATTTGCGAATAAGTCTTTTTATGTCCTTCTAACTAACTTTTTGGACGAAAATTACTACCAATGAAATGATATACAAATCAGAGAAAGGTTGAAGATAAATATGTGACGAAAAAATTGAGTTATAAATGCGATCATGAACAGTTGAGCTGGCAGTCGAAGTGTGAAGGTTAACAACATTTAATGCAATGGAAAAATAGTGCATAAAAAAAATGTGATATCAATATAACCACTATATCTATTTTCCTGTTATTCTTTTCTTTGTTATTTATGTTTAAATTGAGGACAGGTACATAATGACCCTTTTAACAAAATTATAATTAATAAGTCCTTAAAGTTAAGTCTATTAATCAAGCTCTTGTTTGATCCCCATTTTTTCAAAATATATTTTTTTCTTTCCTATTTTCAATCACACATTATTCAATAAAATAACATTACACGCTGCCTAAAATTTTTTTCTTTATTTTTAATCGTACATTCTTCATCAATCTAATATTCCAAAATACATTCTACACAAAAAAAAAAAGAAGCTCAAACGGACTATAAGATATTAAAGGTCGGAGATTTGACGGTTAAATATTAAGCCCCTATTTGGCGAGGATTAAAATCAAAATTTTAGTAAATTTTGATAAAAATTAATAAGATGTGTAATTGAAAAGTTGTGGATTCCATTAAATATATAATTAAAATAAATTATAGATAATAGATTTTGACTTAAATTAAAATATACCAAACATGGTCGGAATATTGAGAAATCATTCTTCTAACGGTATAGGTTAAGTATTTTCTGAACAATTCTTTCCTTTTAATTCATGTTTAATAATTACATCGCAAATTATCAAATAAGTTCATGAATAAAATTTTAGGATTTTGCCACATGTACATAAAGATCCACGCAAGGGATTGCATAATATTACACAAAACGTTACAGTTTGTCAGTTTAAAATACAGTCAATTTTTTTATCCAATATTTTTTCTTCATGCCATTTTATATAATTCCTCGTGTACAATTTTTATGTACAAGTGCTATAATCCAAAATTTTAACT
This sequence comes from Fraxinus albicans, assembly GCA_903798335.1. Classification (NCBI taxonomy): domain Eukaryota; kingdom Viridiplantae; phylum Streptophyta; class Magnoliopsida; order Lamiales; family Oleaceae; genus Fraxinus; species Fraxinus albicans. The sequence goes on from CAIGRM010043106.1 coordinate 19,066, forward strand.
ATTTAACTCACGGATTTGATTCATAGTAGTATTTAAGAATATTCAATTAGAAATAATTTTAATGAATGCGATTTGGGTTGAATTGGCCGGACAACCTCAAAATAAGTAGAAATCCGATTTTCAATCTTTTTGAAATTACTTACATTGATGTAACCAAGAAAGATGCATTGTGTTTTGAGTGTTTCCTTTTTCACATTAGTCGAGACTCTAATTATGACCCACAATCCGACATGATCATGACTTGAAAGTTACAAGATCACTGTATAGTCTATATTAAGCCCTGGTTGGACACTCTTTAGGACATGTTCCAACTTCATTTTTTGCGAAAAATACGCTTGAAAATAATGATTTGATAGAGAAAGTAAGATTAAAAATGACGAAAAAATTTTAATTTACGTATAATATTATTTTATTGAAAAATATGATTAAAAATAAGGGATATAAAAATGTATTTTAGAAATGATGCGTACCAAACAAGGGCTTAATTTATTTTTTTACACGATCATTTTCAATTATATATCTACACAATAAAATATTATACATGTAAATTTAAAATTTTTTCTTACTTTTTAAAAACACATTCTCTTTAATGGAAATCTAACAGAGGCTAAATAATTGTGTACTTGGGAGATTATAAATAAGTGCGTCATCAATTTTCCCTCAACTTTTCTTCAATTAAAATTTATAATGTACTTATTAAAAGAAAATATTAACGTTTATTCTATATTCTGTAAGAGGGCGTTGTTAGGACGTTGTGATGAGGGGCACACAATTGCAACTGAAATAGAAATTAAAAATAATGAACACCAAAAATTTTACGCGGACAAACCACGGGCAGATTGTAGAAGGCTTTCTCTATATCGCAAAATGATTACAAGAATTTCTCTCTTTAATAAGAAGAACACAATTGACAATATCCTCTTTTATACTATGAGAAATCACTCACTCTCTCTAATAAAAGGAAAGACAATATTTAGGAGAAACCTCACTAATTTTTCCTCTTTAAAATACTATCTCTTTCTCTATGGTTTTTAGTCAAGAAAAATATATAGATAACAAAGGCGGTGGTTTTGGCTCATGGTTGCCAATTTGATTTCAATTTGTGGAGATGTTTTTGTTGACTAGTTCAAATACTTAACCAAGAGGAAAAATGCTTCTTATCATCTTCCATTTGTTGTCAACTTTGACCTACAAGAAAGTGGTCGTATCACCACATTTCTCCCACTAAAAGCCACTTTTGTAATCCTTCTATCCTATCTGCACTTGTCATCTCCATGCCGCTTATGCATTTGTTAGGCCTAAAGAGGATTGATACCAGATAAACTAGTCGTTATTAATCGACTTTGTTAACATATCTGCTAAATTGTCTTTTGTATGATTTTTTGTATGTCTACACTTCTTTTTTCCACCTTTTCACGAACGAAGTGATATTGAATTCGTATGTGCTTTATCTTTGAATGAAATGCTGAATTTTTTGCCAGATGCAAAGCGCTCTGACTATCACAAAATAGAACAATCTTCTCTTATTTGTGTCCGAGCTCTTCCAGTAGCATTTGCAATCATATTGTCTCTTTGTTAGCTCGTGTAGCTGCGACATATTCTGCCTCTGTCGTAGAAGTGCCCGCGATAGACTATGATTTTGAAACCCAGCTTACAGCTCATCCAGTAAGAGTAAACATATAACCTGAGGTGGACTTGCTTTTGTCAAGATCACCTATATAATCTGAATCAACATAGCCTCTGACAATAAATTATGTTCCTCCATAACATATCTCAGGATTTTCTTTACAACACTCCAATGCTCTTTACCAGAATTCGCAATGTATCGACTAACCACTCTTACTGCTTGTGCAATGTTTGGTCTTGTACAAACCATAGCGAACATTAAGCTACCCACTGCTGATGCATATGGTACTCGAGACATTTCCATCATTTCTGCTTCATTGCTAGGACTCATATTTGAGGATAACTTGTTGAAGCGCCATAAGATTTTCTTTAAATAATATTTCTGAGAAAGCCATATCTTCCTATTATTCCCGTCTCGGTAAATTTGCATCCCTAGAATCTTGTCTGCTAGTCTCAAGTCCTTCATTTCAAACTCCCTAGCCACCTGTGCCTTTAGGTTTTTAATAAGATCTTTGTTGGGGCCTACTTCCAACATGTCGTCAACATACAACAGCAAAATTTGCATCCCTAGAATCTTGTTTGCTGGTTCCAAGTCCTTCATTTCAAACTCCCAAACCAACTATACCTTCAACTCTTTAATGTGATATTTGTTAAGGTATGTTACCAACATGTCATCAACATACAACAGATGAATAATGAAATTACCATCACCAAATCTCTTGTAGTAAGCATAAGGATATGAACTGAGTCTATTGTATCCAAGGCTCATGATGAAAGAATCAAATCTCTTATACCAACATCTTGGCGTATGTTTGAGACTGTATAGAGATTTGTTCAACCTGCAAACCAAGTTCTCTTTTTCTTTTCCTTCAAAACCTTCTGGTTGGAGCATATAAAATCTTCAAGTTCTCCATGAAAAAATGTAGTTTTCACATCTAACTGCTCTAGATGTAAGCCAAATGTGGCATAGATCGCCAAAGCTACTAGAATAGTTGTAAGTCGAACCACGGGAGAAAATATTTTGTTGAAATCTATGCCTTCTTTCTGAGCGAATCCTTTTACCACCAATCTAGCACGATACCACTCTACTTGGTCATTGCCATCTTGTTTGATCTTGTAAACCTATTTCTTCCAGATGGCCTTCCTTCCTTGTGATAGTGGAACAAGATCCCACGTTTCGTTTTTATGGAGAGCTTCAATTTCTTCTTGCATTGATACCATCCACAGATAAGCTTCTTGGCTTTTTGTAGCCTCATGGAAAGTTGACGGCTCTCAATCCTCTATTAGTAGACAATATGCGACATTTTCCTCCATGATGTACTTTGAGTGCCAAGTTGGTTCTTTTCTCTCCTTAGCTAACTGTCGAACTTGTGGAGTTGCAAAATCAGCTTGTTCTTCTTTTTCGTGCTCTGATGATGCTTCAAAAGAATCTAGAACTTGTTCTTGTCTTTCTTCAACTTGAACTGTAATAATCTCTGGTTTCTCTTTTGGAGTACTATCATTTTCTTTTTCTTGTACCTTATCTTTTACAAATACAACATACCTGCTGATTAGCACTTGCGGGCAGTGGGATCCCACAGGTGATGCCCCTTGACTCCATCAGCATACCCTAAGAAAATACATTTCCTGGATTTTGGATCCAGCTTTGATATTTCTTAGACATTGTACATAATATAAACAGGACTTCCGAATGTATGTAGGTGGAAATAATTAGCTGGCTTACCAGTCTACCTCTTCATCGGCATTTTCAGATCAATTGCGGTTGATAGTGACCGATTAATCACATAACAGACGGTCTTGACTGCTTCTGCCCAAAATGACTTGGCTATCCCCACAGTTCTCAACATCGTTTTTGACCATTTTAACAAGGTTCTGTTCATCCATTCTACTATTCCATCTTGTTGTGGGGTGTATGCCACTGTAAACTGTCTCTTGATACCTTCTTGTTGACAAAAATTATCAAATTCATCACCGGTATATTCTCATCCATTATCTGTCCTCAAACACTTGATCTTCTTCTCAGATTCAAGCTCCACTCGCGCTTTAAATATTTTGAAAACTGGAAATACGTCTGCCTTCCTCTTGATTGGATACACCCAATATCTCCTAAAGTAATCATCAATGAAAGATACAAAGTATTTTGCTCCTCCTAAGGATAAAACTGGTGCTTGCCAAACATCAGAATGAACCAACTTCAAGATAGCTTTACTTCTAGCAGTGGAACTGCTAAACTTCAATCGTGCTGCTTACTAGTAACACAATGCTCACAAAGTGGTAATGAAGCCTTTTTGAGCCTTGGAAGAAGTTTTTGTTCTGAGAGAATTTTCAAGCCTCGTTCCGACATGTGGCTAAGTTTATGATGCCACATCATCGTTAATTCTTTTGCCGCACTTCTCAATACGATAGATGCTTCTCCTTCTTGTTATGTTTCTCCTTTAAGCATGTACAGATTTACAGCTATCTTTTCTGCTTTCATCACCACAAGCTCGCCTTTAACTATTTTCATGATCACATCTTGAATGTGGGTTTTGCACCTACTATTATCTAATTGTCCCAAAGACAATAGATTTTTTTTCAGGCCCTTAACGTGTCCTACCTCCTTGATAGTGCGAACTGTACCATCATACATTTTCAATTTGATGGTATCAATACCAGTGATCTCCAAAGCATGANATCTTGTACATAGGTCTTGCAACCAATGCTATCTAATTGTCCTAAAGACAATAGATTTCTCTTTAGGCCTTTTACGTGCCGTCCCTCCTGGATAGTGCGAATTGTACCATCATACATTTTCAATTTGATGGTATCAATACCAGTGATCTCCAAAGCATGATCATTGCCCATAAACACAGGTCCTTCTGAAATAGGTTTATAATGATGGAACAATTCTCTCGTCAGTGTCATGTGCCACGTAGCTCCAGGGTCTATAAACCAGACATTAGAAAACTGTTTTCTGGCTTCAACAACTGTTGTTGCCTCACCGTATAAAATTTCACCATCTTTTGAGGTGCTTACTACACAATTCTGAGCTTTTGACGTCTCATGACATTTTCCTTTGGCTTTTTCATTCTCCAACAATCCATTTTTAAGTGTCCTTTCTTGCCATAGTTATAACACTTGGCATTCTTCTTACTCCTGGATTTTGATCTACCCTGATTTTGACTCCCACTAGAGCCACGTTCCGTTGATCTCCCTCTCATCATCGTCAAAGTTTCAACTTACTGTGAGCTTCCCAGTTTATCTTTTTTTGCTCTTGCGCCGACTTTCTTCTTCAAGAATCACAGCTACAATATCATCGAAGACGAGTACTTCTATGTTGTTCCTGATATTGATGATGAGTTGATCATACGAATCAGGTAGACTCTGAAGTAGAATTTCAGCACGTTCAACTATCTCTATGTTATGCCCCATTGATGTGAGCTGTGAAAATAGCGTGTTGAGGGTGTTGATGTGGTCAGTCACCGTAGTTGACTCCGCCATCCGAAGGGTGTAAAGCCTTCTCTTCAAGAAGATAACTTCTATGTTGTTGGTTATATTGATGATGAGTTGTTCATATGAATCAGGTAGACTTTGAAGTAGACTTTCAGCACGTTCACAGATCTCTATGTTCTGCCCCATTGATGTGAGCTGTGAAAATATAATGTTGAGGGTGTTGATGTGGTCTGTTACCTTAGTTGACTCCATCATCCGAAGGGTACAAAGCTTTCTTTTCAAGAAAATTTTGTTATGTAACGATTTGGCCTCATACAGCTTTGTCAGTGTATCACATATCTCTTTGGTTGTCTTTTTCTCCACCACACTTGACAATACTCCATCGACTAGTGCTAGATGCAAATTAGCAATTGAATTGGTATCCATCTCGTTTCACTTGCTATCGTCAGCGATCTCCTGGGGCCTACCTCTAATTGTCGCCAAGAAGTTATCTTTTCTCAAAACTACTTTTATTCTCATTTTCCACAATGAGAAATTACTCCCATTGAACTTTTCTATGTCATACTTTGTCGCCATTATTAAAGATGACTCATTTACACTAACTCGATCTGACTGTAGCGCGAAAAACTGACTATAAACCCCATGCTCTGATACCATTGTTAAAACATTGTGATAAGGGGCACACAGTTACAATTGAAGTAGAAATGAAAAATAATAAACACCAAAATTTTACGTGGTCAAACCGCGAGCAGATTGTAGAAGGATTTTTTCACTATAACAAAAGGATTATAAGAATTTATCTCTTTAATAAGGTGGGCACAATTGACAATACCCTCTCTGATACTAGGGAAAATTATTCACTCTCTCTAATAAATGGAAAGACAATATTTAGGAGAAACCTCACTAATTTTTCCTCTCCAAAATACTCTCTCTTTCTCTAAGGTTTTTAGTCAAGAAAAATGGGATTATATGTTGAAGTATATAGGCATGTATATATAGAAACAAAGGCAGTGGTTTTGGCTCATGGTTGCCAATTTGATTTCAATTTGTGGAGATGTTTTTGTTGACTAATTCAAATACTTAACCAAGAAGAAAAATACTTCTTATTCTCTTTCATTTGTTGTCAACTTTGACCCACAAGAAAGTTGCTTTATCACCACAGGTGTTGAAATATATTAGTTGTTTTATTTAAGCGCAGCCTAAGCTGAATATTCATTTAAAAGAAAAGAAGATAAATTAAGGAATTGTTTGATTCCCGTCGTTTTGAAAATTTATTTTTTCAAAACTCATTTTTAACCACACGTTCTCCAATAAAATAATATTATACGTAAATCGAAAAAAATTCTTAATTTTTAACCACGATTATCCAAAAATCACAATTTAAAAATGCGTTTTTCTCATAAAATGAGGCTCAAACAAAGGTTAACTATATGCTAACAAACTAACACGTCTATATATAGGCCTTTCTTGATACATTTGAAAAAAAAAAGATCGCAACTGAAAGTGTATGGAGTAGATTTAGAACATATCTGGTTTTATTTAAATATTACAAAAGAAGTTAAAACGTGATTTCATTTTAGCTTCCTTAATCAATGGAAATCAGTATCATTTCGTAGCCCTCCTTTAACATAAAATAAACTTACACGTGGATTATTGCTTTTTTCTACTTTTAAACATACATTCTTTAAAAATTTAATTTTTATAAAATATTTTCTTGAAACATTTACATCAAATGGATACGAGAGCCTTCTCGACTTGTCACTATTGGTTTATGTGAAAAATAGTTGAAAATTTGGGCCAAAGAATTTGGGCTCTGATGTTCCCTAACAAGTCATTCTTAAGATTTTAGGACATTCTGTGCCGGGTTAAGATATCTGGCCCAGCCCAATGCACATTATGTTCAGGCCTGGTCAGTCCAACAATCTAAAAAAGTAGTACCTATCACGAATTTTTTAAAAAGTTTCACAAATGTAAAAAGCAGGTTTTAAGTTTAAAAAATGCAAAAATCAAGTATTTATTTATAAATTATAAATATTTTTATTAATTAAATATAATAAAGTCACAGTTCCTATAATTAATGGTCACAGATATATAATTGTAGGTCACAACTTTTTTATTGGTCACATATTATCAAATTAATTAATCACGGATTATTTCGATGTCACAAATCAAAAATTTTACAGGTCACAGTTTATTTCATTGGTCACAAATCGAAAAATTTATAAGTCACAATTTATGTATCGGTCACATATGTTCAAATTTTTTGTCACAAATTATTTTTTTGGTTACAAATTATTAGATTTTAAGGTTGATTTAATAATTAGTCACACATAAACAAATAATAGGTCACATACACCAAAAACTCAACCCCAATTCCGATCCACCACTAATACTTGGTCACAAATCAACCAAATAGTGGTCACAAACACTTTTCATCCCGCCGTCGACTTTGCCACCGCGACCACAACCATGACACCACCACCCCCACTATCACCACCACCAACAATAACATCACAACACCACACCGGCATCGTCAGTGCCGCCACCACGCCGTCAATACCACCGCACCCACAACACATACACCCACCACCATTGCATCCAACCACACACCACCACCAACAATAACATCACAACAACACACACCGACAGTGCCGTCATCGCACCGTACCCACCTACCACCACCGCATCCAACCACACACAACTGGTCAAACACCACCACAACCAGCATCAACACCCCCACTACAGCCCGACGCAACACCACCACCACATCTCCACTCCGCCACTATTGAAAACCACATCAGCATGAAAACCACATGTCGCTCTAAATATCTTCGAGCAAAACCACAGCACACAAACACCACCAAAAATCACCACGTCGGTGTGAAACCGAGTGGCCGGATAACATGTCTGGCAGGTAAGATTCAAAGCCCTGCCGTTTCCACTCACACAGTTCGCCCAAGCAATTAGAGAGATCTACGCGAGGTTGGAATCTTACACGACGGTGAGGGAGATCTGTGCGAGGTTGGTCACCGCTGCTTGACTCTCGGCGGTGGGCGTTCCCCAATGGCGACGGCTGTGAGGGAGAGGGTAGAGAGAGTGTGAAAATAATTGAAGATGATGAGGAGAGAATAGATTTAGGTTTCGTTTGGGGATTTGGGTTAGAATTTTTATATTACCTGATTTTTGAATAAATAATTTTGCACCTGATTTTTAAAAAGCAATCTTTAATTACCTGGATTTATGTAATTTCCTCAAGATTGTTTAGGGGATGGTTGTCCCATACGAATTCTCGTCGTCATCAAGTTTTAACTTTTAAAACGATGAGTGATGAATGAGAAAATTATAAATTCAACGATAACTCGAAACACTTTTAAAATTCAATAGCAACGGATTAAAATTTGAAAAAGCCATTTGAAAAACTTTTAAAATTCAATGATAACATTTGAAACTTTTAATATGGTAAATAGCAAAACTACCATTTTAAATTTGGTCAAAATCAACTCATTTGGTCAACTAACGGTCCCATTCATTTGGACCTCTGCCACATGTTTTGAAAGGTTCAGGACCTGTGACGGCACAAAGTGAAGGTTGAGGTAAAGTCTGTAAAAAACGAAAAGGTTTGGGACCGCAACTGCAATTTTCCCATAAATAAATCTTTCTCTTCAGTATTCTTAACTTAATCAAAATAATTTTCTTTTTTTTTTTTTTTGACATACGCAACGAATCAACGATGTTTGAAATCTCTAGTATTCTTAATCGAATCAAAACAATTTTATAAAAAAATGTTTGTGAGTTGTATTTTCACGTGTGTAGCGTGAAGTTTCACCATGTGTCATAGCATCTCTTGGAAAGAAGTGAAACCCCATATTTTTTGCACACGGACAAGGGGGACTGTGCCTATTGCACTCACGTGTTTAGTGTTGTTAATAAGATCTTGAGAGTTTAAAATTGAACAACATTTGATTGTTGAACATACGTAGAGCCAACCTTAATCTACACCAAAACCATATTTCAATATGTTAAATTTAAGCAAGTTGGTCAAAGAACAGTTTTTTTCTTTTTTCTTTTTAATGTATTATACAGCCCCCGTTTAGAACCATGATGTTATTGTTGGATTTTAATTTGTCAAGTGGGACTACATATGTAATTAAACCCTTGTTTGTTTGATCTACATTATTTTCAAAATACATTTTTCTTCACCTTTTCAACGACACATTCTTTAATAAATTAATACTACGCGCTAATCCAAAAATTTTTTTTATTTTTTAACCACACTTTCTCCATCAATCTATTATTTCAAAATGCATTTTTTAAAAAAAAAATGGCTCAAACGGGCCTTAAGTGTGTGTTAAAAGTTATCTTAAGATTAAACCCGATTAAAGTGATCTAATAAAAAATTTAAATTATGTGTTTTGGACATCTAAATAAAGTGTGAGTCTAAATATATGTAGAGACTTGATCAATTAGGGTTGTACTTGACGATGAGCCGAATACGTATGAAAACTATAAATATGGTTATGATTCTCATTTTTTGTATAATCCAATCAACACGAGAATATAAGAGAAAACATATTGAAAATGAAGATTTAAAACCCACAACCAAGAATAGGAAATCAATAGTCAAGAAGAATGTATTGAAGCAATCAAGATAATAGAGCAAAAGGCCAAAGTCAAGAAAAAAAAATTCAAGAATTAAAAGATGCAATATTCAAGAAGCCAAACAGGAAGAGATTGCAGTTGATATTCAAAATTTAATATTCGAAATCAAGAGATCTAGTAATAAAGAACATTTCCCAATAAAATAAGGCATGTTCCGCATTAAATAATTCTCTTGGTGATTTGATTGAATTATCTTGATAATCAAGTAATTATGTTTTCAAATTATTGAGATTTAAGGTTTTAATAAATTCCAACAGTTATATCATTGAGAGCAATGAAATCGTAGTAAAAAAAAAAAGATACAAAAGAACACACGAGAATTATGGAGGTTCGCATCAATGTAAGATTACGTCATATTTTACAGTTTTTACTATTGCAGTAATTCACTATGATGGAAAGAAATTTGTAAAAGAGAAAATCGCACACCCGATTTTTTCTAATCCCTATATCTTTTTTATGACAATTTTATAAAACTTGATCCGTCCATATCTCGACCACTACCCGAGGTGTCTCCGCTCTGACACTTGCACAATCGTCCTCATCAATTCCAAGGCAACTATGCTATGGATACTTGGGATCGGGCACGATGTATATACTCGACCATTCACACAATCTTCTTTGCAACACTCTAGCCTCGGGATGAGTGATTGGTCTAACAGCTCGGCCCGTTGCTCGTCCCCCCAATACTTGACCTATTGAGACTCCGCTTACCAAATGACCTAGCCTCATCCAAGCACATCAAACTACAACTCTTATACATAACATGTTTCTGTCTCCACAAATCCTATTATCACCCAACTAGAGCTCCAACGTCCACATCATGTGGGACTCTTCAACAAGACAAGACTCTCAAATACTTCACAACTCTTTAATGAGATAAGGATTTTCAATTGATTAACCATACTATGAGTGTACTACCTACCTCTATAAATACAAAACATTGGATCATTATTAAGTTACGCTTTTACATAATTTTCAGGATATAACTTTACGCATAAACTCTCTCTCTAATTTAAGTATTGGAGGGGTGATATGAACATATCTCGACATCTTTGTTTCAGGTATCGAGAGATTTCGTTCGTGCTTATTTTCAATCGTCAAGTTTAAAAATCAATCGATACGATTTTTGGTAACATCGAAACCTTCTACGGGTCTTTATTTATAACAAAATTTAGTGCAATTTCTAAAGTCTAAACCGTGTGGAATTTTGGGACAGATAGCTTTGCCTCACACCTCGGAAGGGGTCCCGGGAAATCAATGTGTAACAGTATTATTTAAGCTCCACTGACACGTCCAATAATTATATAACGTAAAAGCTTCATTATTGAAGAATGAAAAAAATATTTAATTTACATGTCTTCGATGCGTCTCCTTCTAAATTATATAAAAATAAGAAACGAGACACTGCAATATATTTGAAGTCGCCATTTTATGGAAAACTGTAATTTATTTTTACACCTTTTTTTTTCTTATATCGTGATTCCACCTTTAATTTTACATGAACTCCTCCATTAAATAAACTCCCAATAGGCAATAGCCCGACAAGCAAAATAATAAATCCAACTTGCCACACTGCCTTTGAAGTTTGTTTATATTAAAAACAGTTTACCTCAACAGTTGAATTATGGCCTCAACTTGTCAAGTGGTCCAACTTGTTTAATTAATTAATCATAACTATGCATGCTAAGACCAAGTTTAACCCATTAATTGACTTTATTGCCCCTCGACTTAACAACTAAACCCAAACTCAATTCCACCATCAATAAAAATATAGTAGGAAAAGAATAGGAATATCCTTAGAATACACCTTGTGTGTACTTCGAATATGATCGTAAAGAATACTGATAAGTAAGTTTTGTGTATTTACTTGAGTCTTATTACTAAATTTTTATATTGTCAAAAATATTAAACTTTACTTAATTTGGGTTAATTTTCTTTTGTTTCAATTTTGAATCAATTCGTAAGTAATTGGAAAAGAAAGAAGGATGAATTGATGATTGGATGGAAGATTTGGGAACTAATGTGCACATTAGAAGAAGTTGAATGGTCAAAATAGAAGTAATTTAAAGTGGACCACCAAATTGAGGAAAGAATGAAGAAGACGACCAAAATGCAAAATTTGAGAAGTCATTATAACTGAACACTTGCCCAGTTATATGGACAGGGGCAACTGCTCGACCTTGAAAAAAAAAAAAGAAAACAGAGGCTCGAGTGAATAATTGGGCAAGTGCCCAGTTTGCACTTGCCTGGCTAGTTCGAGATCAGAATTTTATTCCATTTCAACATTTCAATCCTACAATGAAACTTCTTCTTGGGCCAATCTTGCACGATTTTTGTACACTTTCTGGAGTAGTATAAATACAAACTATCAACACATAATTAGATGGGATAATTGATTGCAAAAGAGGCGAAGAACACATAAAAATTTAATTTAAAAAATTTCAATATTAAATTCAAGAATCCCAGGCTATGAATTTCATCTTTTATATTAGTTTTTGTCTTTTTATCATGTTAGGTTAGATTATTTTTGTGCTAAGATTACAATAAAACTTATATCACGAAATTTTGATTTTTGAATCTTATTTTTTTTTGACATTCAAAGAATGTTTTCAATTCTTGAATAATTGGTATGAATTTAGTTTTCTCTTCAATTATATGTGCGATAGTTGTATGAGTATCGCGACTTATTTTACTTTCAAAAGATTGAAAATAAGTTAGATATATCATCAATTGTCGCAGAGTTCGAAAGATGATATAAATATACTACCATGCTCTATGTGATCTTCAAATATTCATAAATCTTTAATACATTTTTATATATTCGTATCTGTCATAGAAATATAGTCAGGTCACATGTGAGAATATATTTAATTCTACTCGAGAGAAAGAATGTTAAAATTAGGAATACTGATATTCATAATTGTATTGTATTGCCAAATTCATAAGATTGGGGGTTAAAGGAGATTGATATAAGGAGATTCAGGATTTCAGTACGCTTTTCATCAAACTTGCATTTAATTATAACTTTGCATTGATTTTCGTTAAGTTAGGTCTTGCATTCATAAGTATATTAGTTAGTGACAATTTAATTAAAGAAAAATCACCAATTTTCTTAGTTTCGATTAAGGCTAAGTTAATTCAAACTTGACTTAGTATAATCTTTGTGAGTACGATACTTGGACTCAAAATCAATTTTACTACTTGTCAACAAAACGTGTACTTACAGTATTTCAAATGAAAAGAATATTTTCGTGACAACTACAATAGGCTAAGAGTTTTCGACGCTTAACGTCGAAGAAGTTCAAATTCATTTATAATTATTAGAGAGTAAATGCGAAACTATCAAAGAGTACGATTTTGACAAGATTACTGTATTTATTGAGTCATGTATTGACCACTATCCTAATCATTTTTTTTTGAATTAATCTACTTGTACAATGATAGTTGATAACGTTTGTTGACAATATTTTATGTGACAAAATTTGGATAGTGGATTTAAAAAATAATTTTTGATTTTTTTTGAAATGAATGAATATGATGATGCCAAATCACGATGTCAACAAATCTTGTTAACATATATTGTATATGTAGCATGATTAATTTTTTTTTTAAAGGGTTGGAAGCTCCTTGAGTTGTGATACCAAGGATGGATGAACCTTTGATTATCATTGGTCAAAGCCGCTTGAAGATCATAAGTCATTAGCGAATAGTAATTGTTTTGTTGCAATCTCTGATTGGTTAGTTGTTTGGCCATGTGGAACATTAGACTTTGAGTTCACATGTAATGATTTTCTTTCACACGAAAAAGTATTATGAGTTATGCTACAGTAACATGTTCAATGACAAATTCAATAACAGGAGAAACACGTATCAATACATGATTAGACAGTTTGGAAAAA